>PVIU01004491.1:0-126023 GCA_004026605.1 Ondatra zibethicus | reverse complement strand
CTGGGGCCACATCTGTGTGTGCCTACCCACTGGGGCCACATCTGTGTGTGCCTACCCACTGGGGCCACATCTGTGTGTGCCTACCCCCTGGGGCCATCCCTGTGCACACCTTTGAACTGTGGCAACATCTGTGTTAGGAAAGATCTTCTGGATATTCCAGTTGCCTATATCCACTCTCCCAAGCGGGAGGGGAGAGAGCATGATGGTTGCAGATATTATTCTACTGGCCACAAGAAGAACCAAACACAAGCAACCAATCAAAAAGAACAATAGACATTTATATTTTCTTTTTCTTTTTTTTTAAAGATTTTTATTTATTCATTTATTATGTATAGTGTTCTGCCTGCATGTACATCTGCAGGACAGAAGAGGGCACCAGATCTCATTACAGATGGTTGTGAGCCACCATGTGGTTGCTGGGAATTGAACTCAGGACCTCTGGAAGAACAGCCAGTGCTCTTAACTGCTGAGCCATCTCTCCAGGCCGACATTTATATTTTCACCAAGGACACTATAGAATTAAGTCTGAGGCTATTGACATGTAAGTTTCATTTTTCAACTGAACAAGTGTCATGGGAAATAGCCTGTGGAGAAATGTTGCTGCTTTGTTGGGTGCATTTGTGTTTCATTGTTGTCTATATGTACTTTCCTGAGAATCTTCTGGAAGCACCAAGCTGCTCATTGTGGGTCATGGTGAGGAAGTTGTGTCATTTCCGTCCAGCTTTGACAGTCTCTCAAAGGCACATAGTTGACAAACAGGTTATATAGCTTTGAAGTCTTTAATGGTGGTGATATGTTATACAAAAATTCCTATTTTCAATATAGATATTTAAAGGGCTGGCGAGATGGTCCAGCAGGTAAAGGCACACACCACCAACCCTGATAACCCGAGTTCAGTCCTTGGCAACCCACAGGTGGACAGAGAGAACCAATTGCCTGAAAATTTACTCTTACCTACCCACAAACCTTGTGCTACAGAGAGAGACATAAAATGAATAAAATGTAAAATTAAATATGGAAAATTTGAAAATATCCACATATTTGACTCCTATCAAAAATCTTCCAGCCAAGTTGTTTACATGGCAACACCCAGTTATAGTCAAGAAACAGGAGACTTTACTCATTGGCCTTCCACACCCAAGTTCAGCACTGATGTCCATGGTGGCTGAACCCACAATCTGGGTCTCTTACGGTGGCCAGCTTTTCTCTAATTTTATACACCCCTCTTTTTTTCCCCTTAAAATATGCTTTAAAATTTTCTTTTCCATTTAAAAGTGGTATTTAAATAGATATTGGTGGTTTTGTTTTTTTCAACTGGAAACAAACCGTCCAGCCCACCATGTATATATAAGGTGATAATGATCAGTAGACCAACCACGACTAATCTTCCAAAAAGAATTATTAACTTGTTGTAGAGAAACAAAGAGCTTCACCGTTTCTTCCCGCAGAGGGCAAGGGGAATCTGTGCACATTTAGGACATCCTGGACTCTCATACCCCCACAGTAGCTATCGCGATAACGGAAAGGCTTTCTGACTTTGTTTTCAGCACTCCATATGTCCTTAGAGGACAGCATCAAGTGGCTCGGGGAAGTGATGGCGGAAATTGGACCAAACCGTTCGCCAAAGAATGAGGGGTTGCACGTCTTTGATGTCAGAGAAGCCAACGCCATCATTGATTACTTAAAAATCAGGTAGGACTTGTATTCATCCCGTTTATCTTTCGTTTCGTGTCCTATAGGAAACACCTATGAAAGATAACCTAGACTTTAGTCAATTTAGATGGGTATAGAATCTGTGCAACAACTACTCAATCAGCAGAGAGCAGCTGGGCTGCGGAGATGGCCTAAGAGAAAAGACACTTCCACCAAGCTCTGATGAGCCGAGTTCCATACCTGGGAACCACGAAGTAGAAGGGAAGAATTGACTAACTCCTCCATGATGGTCACATGGCAGTGGCACAGGTGCACCCCCACACCTACGTGGTCACATGGCAGTGGCACAGGTGCACCCCCACACCTGCGTGGTCACATGGCAGTGGCACAGGTGTACCCCCACACCTGCGTGGTCACATGGCAGTGGCACAGGTGTACCCCCACACCTATGTAAACACAAAATGAATTTTCTTAAGGTAGAGAATACTCAACTTTTCCATCTAATGAAGGAAAGTGAGGACTTGAGCATTGGTAAAGAGGATTCCTGAGTGACACTCTGACTTCACCTGGCCTGGGGACTTCCCTGAGTCTGGAACTAACAGCATTTTATAAACAGAATTAAACCCAGGTATAATGGATCCAAGAAGCCACATTTACATTTTAAAGAGTACCACTCATTTCCACTTAAGAGTTGATTTTGCATTTGTGTTTGCACTGAAAGAGCTACAAGTCCTCACAGCAGAGGTCTCTAATGTGGGCGGTGGGGCAAAGCATGAAGGCATGAGTTCAAGGTCATCCTAAGCAAATTAGTGAGACCTTGTTTCAAAAGTATTCACAAAAAGGACTCGTAGGTCCTTGGTAAGGTGTTTGTTTCTACCAACCATGAGGTTGTATGCTCAATCCCTGGCAAAGAAAAAAATAAAATAAAATAAAATAAAGAGAATCACATACTTCATCAAATCTATTAAATACTCTAAGATATTTTGAACTAATAACCAGTTTAACTCGTTATTAAGTCTTACTCTCTACTTACAAAATGATTGTGGATGGACTGGAAGTATTTTTATGTCGTGATTCTTCATCATTGTAGCAAGAAACCTGTCTCATTCTTTTGCCTATGTATATGTAGTGTGTACTAATACAGGGACACACATATGTATGAGGGCACACATGTGTGCAAATGTGTCTGGAGGCCCAAAATTGACCTCAGGTGTCTTCCTCAATTGTTCCCCACTTCATTTATTGAAACAGAATCTCTCACTTGAGCCCAGAGGCCCTCCGATTCAGTAGATTCAGCTAGCTAAATTGCCCCGAGGAAACTCTGTCTCCACCTTCTGAGCAAAGGGATCAGTGGTGGTCTACCACGCCCATGCGGCATTTATATGGGTGCTGGGGACCTGAATTTTGGTCCTCAGGTATGCACACCAAGTGCTGAGCCATCTCCCAGCCTACCCTGCCACAAAGTATGTGTGAGAGGCATTCCTCTCTCCAAAGAGACAATTTTCAGACTCCACAAATCACAGGACACCAGTGGGTGAAAGTCCGCCTCTACCTAACTATGCCTTCCTGCACAGTCTCTTTGCTCTCCCTTTACAAGGGCATCTCCACGACTTCCCAGCATTACAAGTTAGCATCCTTCAAAACAGAGGGCCACCCAATATCCTACACAGGTTCAAGACCTACTTGGCAAAGGTCCTGGTTGTTCTCTGGGAGCTTTATAAACATTAGTGTGTTTAATATGATAAAGCTTATGTACTGATTTCTGGTGTGGCTTAATAATGGCATGGGATACAGTACTTTTTATAAGGTAACATCTATTACAATGTGATTCTGTTAGTACAAAACATGCTTCCCAGTGTGTGAGTCTCACTGAAAGCCTGACAAGTTCCCATAGCTTTTCGAGCAAGACAAGTTCCTCCAGCAGGGGAAGAGGAGGAAATGGACAGAAATCTAACCCCTATTCCTCCCATCTCTCCACCCCCTCACTCACTGCCGAAGCTTGAGGACATGAGTTCAGATTCTTAGAACCCATGAAAAGCCAGGTGTGTCTTTAAGCCCAGGACTGATTCATAGGAAGTTAGTGAAAGACCCCCAAAGTGGTCTTGTCACTGAGGAGCCCCCAGACTCAATAACCAGGCCGTCAGATGCAAAAGCACGAGGTTTAATTCCATGGTTGCGCAAGCGGGTGCCCAGCTTCGGGATAGCTAAGTACCCCGAGCATCCAGGCAAGCAAGCTTTTATAGACAAAATTACAAGTTTTACATGAATTATAATATGGGGTACAGGTACAATTGGGATTGGTCTAGATATTCAAACCAGAGTTCAACCAGAAACAAAATTAGCATAGTTCAGCCTATTCCCAGAAAAACCTTGAATAGTGACATCCTGCCTGTTCCATCGTGACTCAGTTTACAGTCTGGTAATCATTCACTATGACCGGTTCTGATAATCATCTGTTTAGAAGAATGTGACCGGTTCTGATAATTGCTAGCCTTCCTGCCCTGTTGGGGAGTGGGTGGGGAGGAAGAATCTGCTGGAGTACAACAGTCAAAACTGGTTTATCATGCTTTGTAGTTTTTCATTACCCAACTCATTCAGTTCGTTATGAAAAATTGGTTGGGGTCTTTCATTAGGAGGTGTTGGGAGAAGCTCCTGGCCCAGGCAGCAGTGAACAGGAAAGACCACATTCCAGGACAAGGTGAAAAGCAAAAGCAAAGATCAACATAGAGGTTATCCAACCACCTCTACCACCCACCATGCAATGCATACACCTGAACGCACACACACACACTCACTCACACATGCACACACATGAACAAGCACATGAAAATCTGTGCCTTGAGGTCCTTCTGCACCTTAGGGCCTGAGATTCCCTGGGCGGGGAAGGTCAACCACGCACGTTTGCTCTGACTTCCTTCTTCATCTGCACGTGTCCACGTGCTGATCTGCTTGGGCAGGACACAATTTTTCCTGCTGAGTCTTAAGCCCAGGTTTATAATGCAAATGGGGTCCCATAGCTAACCAAAGCATCAAAGCTTCCACACAGGCCACAATGTCCCTTCCCTGACAGCGAGGGACAAGCTCCCTTCCCTGTCTCATCTCTCCAGGCAGTGTTCATCAATGCACATCTTCACAGCTCCACATGCCCAATCTTAGATCGCCTAATAAAAAGAATATTTAAAGAGATTAGCTAAATACAGAAAATCCAGATGTAACGCTCTTAAATCTCCACGTTGTGATTGTGGAGTAGCTACGCATTTAAATATAGTTATTAGACAAAGGATAAAGTCTCAGTGATTAGGATATCTGGAACTGATAATGAAGCTGTATGAGCCTTTCCACAACTGTGCAGAATCCCTCGTGAATTCACACACAGAAACTCAGTAGCAGTGATATTACCCAACATATTCACTTCAACAATTACTAAGTTTTAGAAAGACGAAGACAACTAAACTATCGAAACTATGTCTGCTTGAGTTTAGCCCTGATAGTCTGTTGATCCAACCACTGAAAGCCACACTTTACTTAAGAGACCAAGTTTTCAACCATGGCCCATGGCATGTGCAGTCCATTTCTATTACTGGAATTTGGCTGTTCACCCCCCAGAGAACAGACAGACAGACCAAAGAAATAACTCTGCCCAAGTCGAGCTTAGTGAAATAATAAGTTTATTAGAATTGCTTCCAGGAGCATGGGTGACTCAAAGACAGCTGAACCATCCCTGCCCCCACCACCAGCAAGGGTGACAACTCACAAAAGCCACATCCTTCAAACCCCCTGCAGAACGTGACAGGTAGCTTTATCAGTGACTTGCCCCTTTCCAGCGACTGCTTATTGCTTATACAAACTTGGAGAGGGGCCTCTGAATCTTGTCATCTTCTGGGCTTCTTGAGCCCCTGGTTTCAGGGTCTCTTCAGCCATGTAAATCTTTTTGTCATCCTAAGTCTTGTAAAACTCACCTTCTAGGAGGGAATGTGGCTGTTAGGAGGAAATAGTCATACAATAATATAAAACTTAACTTGTCAGTAACATTACATTTCTTCAGATACGTTCACTTTATTCTAAGTGCTGTATTTATACCTGTGGTCCGGAAGCACTATTATCAAAGCTTCTTCTCAACATGAGTAGGGGTGCTAGCCCACTGTAAGAAAATCAGCCCAATTCCCCACTTTGTGCCAAACAATGTGTGACACCAGGCCAGACAGTTCAGACTGATTTTATTACATCTTGCTTCAAGGTCTAACCTAAGAGGTGGATATCATCATCTCAAAGTTTGAGTCAGACAAAAGACCAATGGAAGCTACAGCAAGTTCATTCCCATGGCTGAACCAGCAGCTGATTCTTAGATGCAGCACCTGTTCTCTCCCTGAAGAAGCTGGAGGGTGCAGAGAGACAGAGAGGGAACTTGGCCTGTCCCTTAGGAAGTGTCCTCCTTAGGCATCTTCCTTTGGGTAGACATCCTGGTACTGGTCCCAGTCCTGCCTCCCTACAGCATCTTTGACCATCATATCCAAGTCAAGGATGCTGTCTGCATTGCTTAAGCTCCCTCTTGGCAGCCAGAGGACAGCCCCCATCACTCTGCATAACAAGGGCGCCAGCGGCTGGAAGATGATGACATTTCAGAGTGGAAACGTTTTACCCTATATTACATGTCTAGCACAAGATGGACAAATTGGTACTTTTTTCTAGTTCGTTTACAGGTTAGCAAGCTGGTTCCCAGGATAGCAAGCTGGTTCCCAAATATGGCCTTCCTTTGATTTTTATAACCCCCAAATCAGTTATTGTCAGTGTGATAGTTTTGACCCTACAGTTTTCTCTAGGTCACCAATATAAAAGAGAGGAAAGCTGAATTTATTTTGCTTCAGTTATTTATCAGACTCCACTAATCTTCGTGTGTTTTTCTAGCCAACAGATCAAAGCAATGTCAAAAGCTAAGTTAGCCTGGTGAATGTTGATGAGAAAATCAAGCATTCAGTGGCTACAGAGAAGAAAGGAAACTTGGCCGGGCCCACACAGCCACTGCTCTTTAATGGATGAAGCTCCCAGGGAGCTCCACTGCTAATGTAACTCACAGGGGCCCAGCTGCCTGAGGATTTCTCCATTGATTTCAAATGAATTGAAACTTTGATCCATTACAGCATCCAGGAGAAGCCATTATTACACATGCTCTGTAGCTACATTCTTGCAAATGTTAATTTCTCAGTTATATTAAAATCAATTTTCTTAAATAGCAGAAGGCACCAGAGTGAAAGAGAACCGCTAAGACAATTTTTTTTTCTTGTTCTTGGGCGTTTTGCTGTATTATGAGTCTATTAATTTTCCCAACCAGCAGGATGAGAATTAGAAAAATTCAAATATTATCACAAACAGGATATTAGAAATCAGCCCTTTGGTAACATTTTTAACTCTCAATGATACATCACCAAGCTCTGAACTTATTAGAAATACTGCTTTGCAAGCGCTGATGACTTTGAGCACTTGTAGCCCATCGTTACTGACCACCTAGTTATCAGGTGAAAAGAGAAGAAATGATCCCTTCAAACGTATGCCAGCCAGCCTTTGATGTGTGACGACACATCCTGCAGGGAAGTCAGACGTCTCCAAAACAAATCTTATACCTTACCAAGTCATTTTTTCTGGTGTTCCTGGAGACTGATTTACTCTCTTGAAACATCTCGGCAATGTGTGGCGTAATGGATATAGAAACCCAGCCCAGTTCATACCTGGACTGAGTCGGGTCTCGGGCCAAACACAGCTGATGCTAAGACTGGGCAGCTGACTGGAGAGGCAGCTTGTTTTGGAATGAAAGAGATGGATTTCTGCCCCTCTGTTTACTGTCTCTGGCTTGGCCAGTTCCCCTTTCCCTTGAGGATATTTTCTTCAGATATTTTCTCTCCTCTCACGCTAGTTGCATGTCTGTTTTGTGTTTCAGCTTATTCCAGCACTACAGGCTCTATGAGTTTATGTTCTACTCGACCAGAGAAGAAATTGTCATAGGAACCGCGGTGAGTAATTTGGGGCAGAGCAGCCGAACCACTTAGCCTATCTGAATCCCGAACGGCTCAAAGCAACTTCCGGTCTTGATTGCCAAAGCGTTAATATAGCCTAGTAGCAATGAAAAAAGAATAATTATGCCAGGTGAGTTTCTGATTAAGAAAATAAGCTGTCTTTGGGTGACGGGAGAGTCGTTAATTACATATTCATGCATCTGTGGATTGTTTGACGAAGCTCCCTTGAGTAGGGTTCTCATGTCTCTCTGTGCAAAGAAAATCAGGAACTCCTCAGGTGGACCAGCCCAGCACAGTCTCTTCTGATTTTGTCCTCTTTTCCCTCTGCTCCTTTTAAAAACCAGCATCAAACCTCTCTTCTCCACCGAAGCAAGCTCGCACTCACGGCATTGTGTCTCCAACAAAGGATTTGGGCTCATTCACTAAACATAGCCTCTCAGGGGTTTCCCTTTCATTTCAACTGATCTCTTCTTGCTAAATTTTGGCTCTGGTTACACAAACATCCATCATCCTGTGGATTTCTCAGTGTTTCCTGTGGGTTCGGATAGCCAAGCGATCCAACAGGAATGCTCCCCCAGGAAGAGGGTCATCTGCTACTCTTCTCTAACATATGACAGCCTGGACCATCATATAGGACACAGTCCTCCTGAAATTAATCCTAACCAGCCAATTAGGTGACAGATGGAAGATGGGAGGTTTTACAGTCCGTGATCTGCGGAGAGACAAGGGAACCTTCTCAGACAAGTCACACGGGTGTAATTGCTGGGAATGAATCCTGAGTGGGAAACCAGCTCAAGGAGATGAAGATGTTATGAAAGCATCTCCCATCAGTTCCCTGTCTCCTTCAGCAGCTGCACTGCCTCCTTCATAGAAGGACAAGGGATATGCAGAGCCATGGCCAGGAAAGTGGATGGGAGATCCCACCGTCGACCCGCCTTTCCTCACCTTAGGCACCAGATGGGATGACTCTAACCCCATCTCGTCTACTTAGGATAACTTGGGTGGTGACAATTCCCGACATTAGTAGACGCAGATGCTTAGATCCGTGAAGAGCGCGCCTCAGTTTGTCCCCTGCACTGTTTCTCTGCACTCCAAGGACAAGGTTAGACAACATCCATGAGCATGGAAAAGGAGCGCGGGTGAAGTAGATAGAGGCTGGCTTCTTTGTTGCTAGTGTGTTTTGCCCTTATGGTCACAGTGACAAGGTGTACTTCAAGGAAGGATGTTGGGTCTTCCAGACACTTCTAAAGGACTGACGAAAGCAGGTATTGTGTCAGAGCATTTGGTGGCATCTTGGAAGTCGCTGATGACTTTTGGTGCAATTACCTAGTTTTTAATTAACGGGAAAGGCAGGCTTCTGGCCTACTGCTGTGTGGCTGTCTGTGCTGGTCTCAAAGCTCTGGATTCGGGTGAGATAACCCCGGCAATCACCAGCATGTTTCAGATGTAACAGGCGAGGCCACACGGATAAACTTGAGTTTCTTTCTTAACAGTAGATAGAGGGTTAGAGCAAGACACATACACCTCTAGTCATAGACATATCCAGATCATAAATGAAAATGAAAAAAAAGAGACATAGAATGCCCCGGTGTTCAGCCACTGATTAAGTAGCAGACCCAGGAAATGCTGGTCAGTGGCTGCCAAACAAGAAAGAGAGAAGCCAAGTATTACTGGCTCCCTAAGAGAATTGTCGGAGTCCATCTGAGTTGATCCTGCTGGATCTTTGAACTGCTCAGAATTCTGGCTGTTCTCACACTAACTACTCATTTGCTGGCAATACGGAGGTTCACATGAGTGTTGGGGGTGTCATGGGAATGCAGTGAGCTTACCTGGCTGTGTGAGATTGTGTTGGACAGAAGATGAAGAATCCGAAAACCTGAAAATAAAAATGTGCAAAGGAGGAAGGGATGGATAAAAATGACTCAACCCCAAGTGCACTCTGAACACCTTGTTGGGAGCACGTGATATGGCGTGGGTGTGGTTTAAGTGTGTCCATCAAAGATTCATGTTGGCTGCTTGATCCCCAGTGTGACACTGAAGCTGAGGGAATCTTAACGGGGCATTGCCTAGGGAGAGGATCTGTCTTTGGAGGGGCACCCTCAGAAGGGACTACGGAACATAATCTCTCACTGATACTTTGATCCCTCCCACGTGCCCATGCCTTTGCATCACTGTCTACCATTACCCCCATGAGGACTTCACCATAACTGCACCAAAGTGAGCAACTTGCAATTAAATTTATAGGAATATAAAATGAATTAACTCCTCTTCTCTGTAAAATTAGCCTTGAGTAGTTCGTTACAGTAATGGAAAAAAAAAACCAGGCCAATATGTCCTAGTTCCAATAACCAGGGAAATAAACCAGTACAAGCAGAGTTTAGTTGTGAAACCATCAGACATGTAAGCACGAGTTAGCTGTGCATTTGATAGACTCTATGCTAATTTGTGTAACTCATAAAAATGTCATCAGTGTTTTAAGGGTTGCGAATTCGGTTAAGTGGGGGAATTTGAGAGGGGACAGAATTATTCTTTATTGCTCAAGTGGGCTCAAAAATGATCATTAATTACCTTAGAAGAGAACCAGGGAAAGAAGATGACGTGGGGAGACCTAGACAATGCACATGTGGTTTTGAAAGAAGAGGTCCGAGCTCAGTCAAACTCCCTGGCATCTCTCATGGAAAGGCCTGTGACTGTGCTGATTTCTCAACATTAGATTGAGTATTATTGCTCATTATCCTTATTAAGAAATTTAGATAGAAACTTAATGTATGTGTAGATTTCTAGCACATGACATATGCAAGTATTTAGGAAAACAGCATTTAATATCAACTGCAATAACTGTCTATAGGTTAGATTTCCATCTTATGCAAAATTCTACAGTGAGTTCTGCTCACTCAAGTCCCTTCCCCAGTGGCGAACACATGCAGCAACAGCAGCCTAACCTTTCCCCTGAGAACAACTAGAAAAACAGGACAAGATACAATTTTAACTTAAGTATTTGAGATCTCCCCTACCAAAGCTCAAAACCATTATGAATCATTATGGGGCTGGAGAGATGGCTCAGCAGTTGAGAGCGTATTGCTTCCGCCGGGAACCACAGCTCCCACATCTGGCTGTTCACAAGTCTCTGTAACTTCAGTTCTTGAGGATGTCTGGCGCCCTCTGCTGGGCACCACAGGCACCTGGACTCACCTCACATGCACATGCTCTTACACATACACATAATAAATGCATCTATGCATCTCACAGGTAAGTCTGGCATTTGGTGATGCTTTCTACCCTAGCTAGCATCTGTCTGTTTTTAAAGGATGCTAAAGAGACTTAAAAAATAATTGAAGGGTCTTTGGTGAACATTTGGAACAGAAAAAAAAAGTGAGATAACCCCAAGAGCTGTGTGCCATAACCCAAAGGATTGCCTTTGAGGAAATCAGTCCCTACGTGGACTGATTTCCAGTTTAAAATTCTCTGGAGTATTGAAACCAATTTTGTACTGCCCTCCAGAAGACGGCAGCAATTTCCCATAACCAGTACCTACCACATATTGAGGTCACCAAACATAGAAAATATGAATAGACTGCAGGAGGTCTTTATGGATGAAGTAGTCAGATTTAAATAATTATACTAAAGAAAAATATGTTCTTCAAAAACTACAGGATACTGGATTTTTGCAGAGAACGTATCCTGGAGACAGGGTCACTTCTTGGCTTAGATCTCCTTGATGGTTAGACTGGGTGACCAGCAAGCCTCTGGGCTCTGCACATCCACCTCAAACACTGGAAGTGTGTGTCACCATGCCCAGCTTCTTATGTGCTTCCGAGGATCAAACTCAGGACCTTCGTCTTGGGCAGCAAGCCGTTATCTACTGACCTATCTATCTCCTTAGCCCCTAAAAGGTTTAATCTTGAAGAAAATGTTCTTGAAGAAAATGTCTGGTTCTCCGTGGTGTTCTATTGGCAGCTATTTGCTTAGTACAGTGTAAAGTTACCTGACTGTCTTCTGGCTTTCATAGTTCCTGTTGAGAAGCCAAATGTCCATCAACTTCCTGTTGCATCTCTGAAAGGAAGGTCTTTTGTATCAAAATTAGGTCAGTATGATAAATAACCAAGCCAACTCAAGAAGAACAAGTATTTTTAATTGGTTAAAAAGGGGAAACTCACGCTACAAGAGTGGGAGGTCAGAAGTCCTATCCATCCGGTGGGCACCGCATAGAGAGAGTGAGCACCTGTGTTCTAACCATTTTTCTACCTGGGGGTTCAGGTAGCCACACCCCAACTAGATGTGATTGGTTGATAATTTCCCCCATCAGTCTTTTCCCCCTGTTATTGGTTGTGCCACCCTCTCCATACATAGGTATGGATTTATTTGGATTGGGGAATTTTTTTTGCTAGTTTTAAAATTATGTGTCCAAGGCATGCAGTGGCTATGAACACAGAGCTAATGAAAGAGGGAAGAGAACAATCAATCCACAGTGCTCAGTTTAAACTACAACTATTAAAATGGGAGAAATCGGTGGGAGGAAACATTTGTCTTTAATTTTTATCTTTCATGTGGAGCGAAACACCTGAGTTTCTAATTTTTTTTTTGAGACAAGATATCACTCTAGCCCAGACTAGCCTAGAACTTGAGACCCTCCTTCCTCAGGCTTCAAACTCCTGTGGTTACACACTGGTGTTTAATTTTTTTAGAAGGTTTTTTTTGGGGAGGAGAGGGGAATTGGTTTGTTGAAATAGAATCTCTTTCACTTTGTAGTCCTGGCAGGTTTTAAATACATTCATGGTTTTCCCACCTCACCCTCCCAAATGTGATTAGAGTTTGAGTCACCACATCAGGCTGCTTGACTGTTTGATGAACCAAATCAAATTTTTAAGTCACTTGGAGAAAAAGAAAACACTTGGAAATTACCAATGGTGATCAAAATACTTCACAAATAGTTCATATAATAAAATATGTAAAAGAAAGTCACACAGAAGAAATATGGGGGAAAATGCAGAGTTTGTAGCAGCTAAATTTGGTCAAAATGGGGGCTGCAGAGATGGCTCAGTGGTTAAGAGTACATATTTGTCTTGCAGGGTACCAAAGTTCGGGTTCCAGCACCCATTTCAGCTCACAGCCATTTCTAACTCTGACTCCAATATAGGATGCCCTATTCTGGACTCCTGGGGCGCCATACCCCATACATACGGACAGACACACATATAAAAATAATTATTAAAAACGCCACATAAGGGGCTGGAGAGATGGCTCCGATGTTCTAAAAGCTTACTGCTCTTGCAGAGTACCTGGGTTCGATTCCCAGTGCCCACATAGAGGTTTACAACCATTATTACAACTCCAGAGTCTCCAACAACCTGCCCTGGTCTCTGCTGGCACAGGCATGTACTTGGAGGACAGACACAGGCAGACAAAACACCTAAAACCATAAAATTAAAATTTATTTTTAGCCAGGTGTTGGCAGTGCACACCTTTAATCCCATCACTCAGAAGGCAGAGGCAGGCAGATCTCCGTGAGTTCAAGGCCAGCCTGGTTTATGGAGTGAATTCCAGGACAGCTAGGGATGTTACATAGAGAAACCCTATCTCAAAAACCATATATATATATATGTGTGTGTGTGTGTGTGTGTGTGTGTGTGTGTGTGTGTGTGTGTATGTGTGTATGTATGTATGTATGTATATGTATATGTATATATCTCCAAATAAAAAGGGAAATGGTTAAATAATGGTTAAATAAAAAAAACAAAATGCTACAGAAAGCAAAACATCTTTAGAAGGAGTACTTTTAGCTAGGCACGGGATGTGATTGACCCTAGAAGGAAAATGTGAATTTTGGAGTGAAGAGCAATATGGACAGTATCCCGGGACTTATTTTAAAGGTAGGCAGATGTGAAGATGTGCAGTTGTGTACATGACAATAAAAGGACAGAAAGACCTCACAGTGAACGTTGCTATGCTTGTCTCCAGGTAGCAGGGCATAGGCGGGAACTGGCTGGGAAGGAGGAAGGGGCATTTTGCCCTGTCTGTTCCAGACGGATGCTGGTACTTCACCATGTGACTGCCTTTGCGTACCACTTCTTCTAGAAGAAAAGAATTCTGAGCTGATTTCTGAGAAGGCACAGTTTGTAAATTAAGAGCAGGTGTATGTTCACAGTCTCCATCAGCATCTTGGCAGATAGACAGCCGGTCAGAGAGACGTTACCCAGAGTTTTACAAGAGAAAAGCTAAACAGAAAAATGATTGGTGCATTCTCAGCCCATAAATTTAAATGCTTTACAACCGTTCTGCCATATTTAACTTTTAACTACAAACCGGGTCTGGCTGAAGAGTCACTTACAAGAGTGAAAAGTTGGCATTCTACTGTAACACCCCAAATTTTCTCCCACAAAAATAAAATCGGCTTCCTGAATCATGAGCTGTGTGTCACGTCTTAAAATATTTATGCAGTTCAAGTCCAGCCGAGTGATGACGCAGCAGATCTCGAACCACAGGCACTCTCAAAGGTCGTCATGCATGTGCACATGCATACCCGTGTGCTTAAACACACACAATAATACATGTACACATGCGCATTGGGGAGATGAGAAATTTCACAAGATTTAGTACGTTTCAATAATTCCCCCAACATCTGAACTGAGATGGCACGGGCAGTTGGAGGGCTAACTCCAGGAAGCAGCAGGCTCACTCCTCGGCAGGGGATGCTCAGACACTCGGATGCTTCCCCAGGCCTCTGGTGTAGCTCCATGGAAACTATAGTTCACGCTGTAGAATGTGTGGCTACAGTGCAGGTCATAGCACATCCCATGGAGCCGCTGGCAGAAACCCTGCTTTTCCGAGTGGTACGGTGCCCAGATATGACTATTATCTGTGTGATAGATGTACAGAGATATTTAAAGAGACTCATAAATACACCTAAGTGTCTACCTTGCCTGGAGTTATACTTTGGCAGACTTTCAAATCCCAAAATAATACCACTTAAGGTCAGCAAATACAGGAATTCAGAGCTCTTCCAGCTGAGCGGATGTCAATAGGATGTAATTTCATGTTTGGAACACATACTCTTCAGCAAAAACAAAATAAAGGAAACATTTTTTCTCTCTTATTTCAAAAGTCACTCAGATCATGGGTGTTAATGATATTGTAATTTGAGGGGGAAAATAACAAGACAGAAACATAAATTTTCTTTTATTTCTGTAAAGTATAAAGTTCAATAAACAAAACAGGAAACTTATGTAACAACCATTGTATCTGCTGTCTTAAGGAAAGAGAGCAGTATAAACAGCATTCTAGTCTGGACAGATTTGGGAAGGCAAGAGGCAATTGAAGGGTAGCTACAAATGTCTTTTCTTCTTCTTGAAATGAAATTCACCTATTAATAATTGACAATACCTTGTAAATCCAGCTCCAGGGGATCTAACGCTCCCTTCTGGCTCCTTCTGGCACCTACAATCACACACACAGACACATAAATATATACACAGCTAAAACTGAAATAAATATTTTAAAATAATATCTAAACTAACACAAACAATGTTTTTAATCTTGGACGAGATTTCTGTCTTGAATTAGCCCATTAGCAAGCTGCTGGGAGAGAATATTGCTCCACATGTAATTTGCCGTTTGACCCAGCGGAATGGGGTGTGCTGAGAAAAATCTATCAGAAATTGTTGTGTTGAAATAACTTTATCTGCTCTGCCTGGCTTGTGTGACAAAGTGACTGGAGAATCTATCACTTAAAGAAAGTGGTCGATGCTCCAGCCTGCAATTCATCAAGCTTCACTCTCGCCCTTTTCCCTCCAAGCTCTGAAAAGTAATCATCCTCCCTTAAATATCAATCTTTTCAGAGAAATTTGGGGGAATTTGTCTCTAGCCAAACAATTGATAAATGGCAGGTGCATAATTTTAAAGATGGTTTCCATAGCGGCTCACCTGGCACTTCAGCTCCTGAGCCTGTCATTCAAGTGTTTCTGCCCTCCTGGACCACGGTAGCATCCATCTCAGCCACTCTGTGACCTGGCCTTTAAATAAGGCTGGGCTTCTGGTAATTGCATTTTCCCGCTCTCCTTTGCCTGGATGTATAAAGCCTCACTTACTGTCCAACATTTCTTTGCCGGTTCAAAGTGATTATCCTGCATTGTGCAACTTGAGAGATGTTTTTATTGAAAGAAGGAGAGAGGGAGGGAGGGAAGGAAGGAGGGAAGATGGAAGGGAGTGAAGGAAGACAGACAAGGAATTTTTTCCAATGCTATGTTTCTTTCTTCAACATTCACTCCCTTGCTGGAGATCACCATCCCCGTGTTATGCCTTAGAAGCTGACTTCTTAACTCTAGCTCTCTCCACCACGGAGCTAATTATAGACCACTAAGCGACCAGAGCATCAGGCATTATTACTTCCCTTGGTTTGCCTCATGCAGGCACTCTCTACACTCAACCAGTGCTCAAACTTGTACCAAATTAAGTGATGGAAAATAATGGGAGCAGTCTTTCATTGCCTGACTTAAAAATACCACATTTGCAAAATATATTTTTCTGTATCCAATGAAAAACCTAAGTCAGTCTTTAAATTATAAGTGATCATCCACTAGGTTCTTTACCAAGAGCTTAGAAGCTGTTCTTAAAAGAAAGTGGTTCTAGTATTCATGTTTAATTATGGGAAAAAAAAACCTTTTATATGGAACACCTTGTGAAATGTTGAAAGACAACCCACTGTAAGTTGAGACACTCCGATCCCAGATGTCTTTGCCTATGTCAGAATCTTAACTTATATCTGGAGGTAGGAGGTTACTCTAGACCAATTTAAAAATCAAACCTCTAAAACAAAATCTGTGATGTAAATAAGTGACAGAAAGGGAATAATACTCTTGATAGTCTCCATAATTCCATTTTGAAAATTAATACAAAAGACGTGTGCTGAAGGAACCATCAAAAGCATTTCTAGGGGGCTGTAGAGGTGACCCTGCAGTTAAGCGCCTTTGCTGTTCTTGTAGAGGACCTGAGTTTGGCTCACAGCACCCATGTCAAGCAGCTCACCCACCTGCAATTCCAGCTTCAGAGTATCTGATGACCTCTGACCTCCACAGGCACCTGCACGCACGCGCGCAAGCTCCAAAGCAGACATAGCCACATACACACAATTAAAAATATGATAATCTTTTAAAAAGCCTATTTATACAAGAAGAGACATAAATGGCCAATAAACTCATGCAAAGATTTTCACCATTTTCAGTTCTAAAGGAAACACAAATTAAAAGCCCTATGTGGTGGCCGTGGTGTTATGAGCATGTAGGATTGTCACAATTTTGAAGCAGGCCTGGTCAACATGGTGAATTCTTGGTGAGCCAGGGCTACCTGGGACCCTATCTCAAATCTCCCACCCCAGAAAAAAAAAGAAATGCCAATAGAAACCCCGACATTCTGAGAAGTTCCGACTGCAGCACTCTGCCTTGGGAGAACGTGAGAACAAGCACTTCCCCTCTGGACTGGCAGGAAGAGAAATGCTGCAGCATTCGGGTGACAACTGGGCGACTTTGAAACAGGGGTCACTCTTCATGCACGTTTATACTTCCTCAAAGACAAGGAGCGGAAATATGAGTGTGTGTAGTTGCCTGCGATATGGAAAAAGGTGACATAAATTGTGACATACCTAAATGCCTTTCATCAGAAAGGCAAGGCTCAGTGTGTGTGTGTGTGTGTGTGTGTGTGTGTGTGTGTGTGTGTGTGTGTCTGTGTGTGTCTGTGTGTGTCTGTGTGTGAGTGTGTGCGTGCACATACTCAGGGTAGGAAGGTCTGTGTGGGATATCTGCACCTGAGTGCAGGTGCCAATAAAGGCAAGAAGAAGGTGTTGGATGCCCTGGATCTGGAGTTATAGGCAGTTATGAGCTGTCCCTCATGGGTGCTTAAAACCAAATTCAGATCCTCTAGAAGAACAACAATTATTCTGAAATGCAAAGCCATCTCTCCAGCACGCATCCTGCACCCATTTCTTCTCCGTGTCCTCTGGCATCTCTCCTGTGCCTAGACTCATCTCTTCCTCTCTCTGCCAAGAAGTTCCACCTAGCCTCTTCCTGCCTAGCTATTGGCCAATCAGCTCTTTGTTAAACCAGTCAGAAGGTGCCTTGACAAATACACATCTTCACAGTGTACAAAAAGATTATTCCACAACAGGTCAGACCCTTGGGGTATCATCTACTACTTTTACCATGTTCTCCTCCTTACTTCCTGAATCTTCCCATGGGTTCTAAGTTCTCAAATCCCAGGAAGGGTTTCCGAGCATTGATCTAACTTGTACTCTTTTTTCCTTCTGGCCCCTAAGCCTTATGAAATTATCAGCTTCATCTCATCCTATCGTTTATCTAATTTACTTGCCAAACCCCAGGCTAACATAGAGGATGCTAATTGCATCTCTCTTTCTTGTTCCAATTACTGCTTTACATAAGCAGGGTCCTGCTTTACACAAACAAAATCCTCTTGTCCGCCATCTTGGCCTCAGATGCATTTCTAACTATACACGACAAAGGCCAGGCAATGTCTAGTGCTGTCAGACCCTTGGGGTATCATCTACTACTTTTACCATGTTCTCCTCCTTACTTCCTGAATCTTCCCATGTGTTGACCACATACCAGGTAGCCTGGCTTCTCCTTGGCTCTTTGCTCTGGATCCTGACAATCTCAAGCCTTGGGCACTAATCTCCAGGACTGTGAAATTTCCTCTAAACCTTTAACTGTGTTCAGGGCATCTCTGTATTAGTGGGATGTACCCTACTCATCAAGCAAGGATGCTACCTTATACCACATAGACGAAGATCTGTCATCTTGGAGTGGGTCTCACAGAAACTCCTAAGCCTAATGGCTCAGCCTTAGTTGTAGGCCTCACTGTCCATAGCAAGAACTGTGTGACAACTGCCATAGCACAAAGGGACACTAACATTCATCACACAAGAAAGAACAATTCTCAGTATTTCCTCCACAGATGCTCACCCCTCAATCTTCTTGGTTTAAGCTGCATACTTTGCTGTCCATAGTCAGAACATGTACACACTTCTCCCAACTCATCTTTGGTTCTGTCATGCCCCTGTTTGGGAACCAACTATGCTGTGTGACAAAAATTTCTAGGGAGACACAATACACATGTCCATTCACTCCAGACAATGGAGCCCACAACAGACCAAAGTACTGACACCACCAGAGTCCACCTTGGTGAACCAATGAGTTTTATTGGGCTTACTTACAGGAGTATGGATGAAGGTTTACTACACAGAAATCACTCAAAGACAGCTGCATCACCAAAACCCACCCCATAGGGGTGACAACTCACGAAGCTGGGAACCTGGAGCACACTACACAGCCTGCAGGCAGCTCAATAGGATGAAGAGTGTCCTTACCAAGAGACTCTGGTCCAGGCCTCTTTCAGCAGCTCAGATGGTTTCTGCTTCTTCCAGGCTTCTGGTCTGGACTCACAGTCTTCTTCGAAGCTTGGTTAGTGTCTCTTCTGAGGCAGACTCCTACCTTTTATAATCGACTTTGGCAGGGAGGGGCCTACTGAATCTGGTCAGTTTTAGGGACTTCCCATAGTTATTTTGAGTTGTTTACCTTCCTGCTTAAAGAGCTTCCATGTAAGATGGAATGTTTTGACACTGGAGGAAACTGTTTCATAACCCAACTGGAGGATTGCTGATAGCAGTTGCTCTGTGTTGACCATGTACCAGGTAGCCTGGCTTCTCCTTAGCTCTTTTCTCTGGATCCTGAAATGGTCTTCAACAGTCAATGTGAAGCTGCTTGATTTTAAGAGTACAGACATCAATGTCCAAGTTTTACTTCATCCTCTTTATTTTCACTGTTTGGCATGATGACTTGGCTTGTACATTATGAAAGTGCCTGTGTTCTTCTCAAGAGCTGCATTTCATGGTCATGTGATTAGGCAGCCTGCTTTTCCCTAAGGCCAAAGGTTCTATTGCAGATGAAGATTTTATGGTTATTTGAGTAGAAGCATCTTATTATTTTCAAGTTGTCTAAATCACACAACACAAAGTGTAGGCAGACTTTTCTGTACCACCTGCCAGTTCCCAACTAACCATATGGAGACTTATTATTAATTAGAAATGCTCAGTTGATAGCTTAGACTTATTACCCACTAGTTCTTACAACTTAAATGAACTCATATTTCTTATCTACCCTCTTCCACATGGTGGTACCTTCATTCAGCATGGCATGTTCATCTCCTACTTCTGAGTCTCCTCGAGACCCTTGGTCTCATCCCTCCTCCTTTCCAGTGCTCTCTTAGTCAGGTTCTCCCACCTAACCTTATTCCACTTAGCTATAGGCCAGTCAGCTTGCTTATTAAACCAATCACAATGACATGTATTCACACAGTAGAAAGGAATGTTCCACAATGAAGGGTGTACAGAGCAGTGACGATAAGATCCGGAAAACAAAACTCTAGCCACAGGGATTTGTTGTTTAAAATATTATCTAACCAATAGATGGCAGGCTGTAGAGGAATGGATACAATTTGGAAAAAGCTGACATGTTTCTGTTCTGTGATTACATGCCCACAGAATCCATCAGTAATCCCAGATTCAGTTTCCAGGTAGAGCAGACTTTTCAGCATTGCCTGAGGTGTCCAGACATGCCCAAGGTAGGCCGCATGGCATTGAGCAGTCCAGGTGTTTAAAGGAGCATTTCCAAATGCTAAAGGGAAAGCAACCTGGATTTGCTATGAGCCAGAAGCCTCTGAGGTTCTCAGTCAGTGTAGGAATTGCCTTCAAATCTGAAGGGCTGGTAACTTTAAAAAGGAACCAGTTTGGTCTGCGGAACTCCCAAGGACAGACCAAAACCAGTGGATCATAGGGGGACGATTTGGACTAAATAAATGCTATCTCTTTGTAAATAATAAGACTATCCAAAACTGGAGGGGCAAGATAGGGACAACCTGAGTCCAGGCCTACCCTACCTCTTAATAGTACTGCCTCTTGGCACAGGGCCTCACCCCCAGAAGGCCTTGTCAGGTGATAATTGATCACCTATTGACAAGCTGTGAAGCTTCACAATGTTATTCTTGTTGCAATATTCTGTAAAAGGTCTTCAAGGACTTGGCTGGCAATTGGGTTAGTTGATTTATCTATAAGTATAGGATTAGATATGCTGTAGGATGGTCTTTCTGTATGCTGTGAATATATGCTCTCATTGGTTAGTAAATAAATATGCTTTAGCCTATGGCAAAGCCAGATAGAGCCAGGCTGGAGATACAAGCAGGGATCCAGGAGAAGGGCAGAGTCTGGGAGACACTAGCCAGCCAGTCATCCAAGAAGAAAGATGCCACCAGACCAGTAACATCACAGGCCACTTGGCAATGCATAGATGAATAGAAATAGGCTAATTTAAATGTAAGAGCTAGCTAGTAATAAGCTTGAGCCATTGGCCAAGCCTTTGTAAGTAATACTAAACCTCTGAGTGATTATTCGGAAACTGGAAAGCAGGAGAGAAACCTCCAATTACACATACAAATATGGGGTTATCTGCAAGTATGGGATTTTTCTAGACAGTTTAAGCTATATGTATCATTAGCATTATTTCTTTAAATGGACGTTTAAAAATGTGTCCCTCACAAGGGTCCAGATGGCCTTGATCCAGGTTTCCTCTGATGGATTTAAAAGTCTTCTGCCCTCCTGCCCTCAGGAGGCGGAGCCCACACCCCTGCTTTGAAAGTGTGTGCCTGGCTTCTAGTGAGCACAATGGGAGAAAGGATGCTGTCTTAGTTAGGTTTCTATTGCTATGAAAAGACACCATGACCATGGCAACTCTTATAAGGAAAACATCTCATCGTGGGGGCTCGCTTACAGTTTCAGTGATTTATGCCATTATCAACATGACCTGGACCATGGAAGCGTGCAGGCAGACATGGTGCTGGAGGAATGGCTGAGAGGCCTACATCTTGCAGGCAACAGGAAGCCGACTGAGACACTGGGTGGTATCCTGAGCATAGGAAACCTCAAAGCCCGCCCCCACAGTGATGCACTTCCTCCAACAAGACCAATGCCACACCTCCTAATAGTGCCACTCCCTGTGAGAGTACAGGGACCAATTACCTTCAAGCCACTACAGATGGGATGCTTCTTCTAAAATTGTCCACAAAGAAACCACTACTTCCTGAGTGCTCTCCCCCTGCCTCCACTCATTCATTAATGTATATTAACTGTGAAAGTTACAGGTTTTATCATGACATCTTTATGCATAAAAATGTAATTTTATCATATTCACCCTCAGCCTTCCTTTATGCTGGTCCTCTTCATTTCCTCAAAAGGTAGCCTTATACTTTCATGTCTTCTTTTAAAGTCTGAATTACATGTGTAAGAGAAAACATACAACATACTGTTTCTCTGAGCCTGGCTTTTCCTTCTTAATGTGACGGTCTCTGGACCCAGGCCCTCTCTTAGAAAATGCAGGATTTCATTCTTTGCAATGGCTGAACAGGACTCCACGGTCTTGTTGTGTGACAAGACTTTTCCTGGGGACACAATGCCCATCTCTACTCACCACAGACAGGAAGCCCATGGCAGACCAAAGTATAGATGCCACCAGAGTCCATCTTGGTGAGCCAATAAAGTTTTAATGGGGTTACTCACAGGAATATGGGTGAGGGGTTCCTTATAAGACTAGAAACAACTCAAGAACAGCTGTATCACCAAAGCCTTCTTCAGCATGAGTGACAGCTCACCAAAGCTGGGAGTCTGGAGCACACTGACAGCTTGAAGGTAGACCAGTAGGTTGAGGAGTGTTATTTCCAGAAGGCTCAGTTGTTCTAAACATTTTCCAGGCAATTGGGCCTGTTTCTGTGTCTTCCAAGCATCTGATCTTGTCTCTGGGCTTCTTTGCAGCTTGGCTTGTCGGAAAGTGACCCTTGGCCATCTTTATTGCTTACCCGGAGATGGAGAGGCCTAGTGAATCAGGTCAGTTTTAGGGACTTCCTGTAGCTGTTTTGAGTTGTTTGCTCTCTGTCTTAATGACCTTCCTTGGGAGATGAAATGTTTCAGTCTTTGAGGAGGCCGTTATACAACATGTGTGCATGGTGACTTTCTTGACATCTGTGCACTGGTGCCTCTCTTGTGACATGGGGACCCTTAGGAGCCTCTGCAGAGGTTCCATGTCACCCCACAGTGTCATGTGCGTGGGCTTGGAAGTGATCTCTCCTGGCTGAGGCTAGTGAGGGCTGTAGGTCTTATGGATCACTTGATCACACCTTCTAAGAGACTTTGAGACAATGCCACCAGGCAGACCCATCCTGGGTGCCTGTGTCACAGGACTCCATGTATCTAAATGTCTATTTAAACTGGCAGATTTGGGGCCATTTGTTACAAAGCCCCAGATAACATATGTCTGCTCCCTTCACAATGTGTGTGAAGTACCCACCCCCAAATGCTCAGTCTCAAGTCTCTGCTATGCGGTTGTCACATGTAGGCCTATCATCCTTCTAAGTGCCTTGGGGCTTAGTGCCTGTGGTCTTCAGTTTCCTGTACAGATCACACTTCTCCTACGATTCTCTGGTGTTGGCTTGTACAACAGCCCTGGTGGCCCATCATGAGAACAGTAGCAGCAGAAGTGGCCAGCCATAAGAACATAAACCCATGAGAGCATAATTCACAAACAAAGGAAACATTCGGGCTAGGAGAAAAAGCTGGAGCAGAAAGGTTTCTGGTCTAGGATCAGTGGATGGCGAGATCTACTCTGAACCCTGTACTCCTGAGCAGAGATCACAGTATAAAGTACAAAACCTGGGCAAAAATGCAAGGGAAGTCAAGTTAGCTAAGCATTTCTCATATGCCTGGTTCCATGCACCCTTCCCCACAGCCACAGAAGGTAGGCGCCACTTTCAAGATTACGGAACTCAGGGAGATGCCTGCTGACCACTATCCCAGATGCCTTCGGAACAGTGATGATGTCATTCTGAAATGAAGGATTGTGGCACCCACTTGTAGGGTTGAGCCATATATGACGTGTTGATAACCCTCAAAGGTTTCAACAGTTAAAATACAAAATAGAACGTAGTTTAACTTTATTACCTTCCAAACATACACTCCTTAAAAATTAAGTATGGCATAAATAACATCGTAACAAAGTTATTTTAAATATTCATCATTTTTACAACCCTTTCAACTTCTTTATGCTTTCTAGCCAAGAACCTTCTGATGGTCTCGTTCACACAGTAAATAATGCTAATCTATTACGTGTGCTCCCCTTAACACACAGTGTGTGAAAATGGACACAGCCAAAGCTGAGGAGAGAAAGGAGAGCGTGGTTCATTAGTCCCTGCTAAATAATGAATATATTTGAAATAATATGATCATTAAGTGCAAATTAGCATAACTGCTAGAAATGCAAATTTTTTTCAAAAGTTGAACGTTTCCTTCAGATAAACTCCTTGGCTAAAGTTCTGAATATTTAATTGTTCTGTTTTCACAAAACAACCAACAATTCAACATAATGAGCTGTCTAGGTAAAAAGAAAAAAATGTATAACACAGCTTAGCTGGTATCTTCTGTTTATTTTTCTAGATTCATCCCCTCTCCTACCCTGCCCTGCTCCCCAGTTCCACTGTACGGGAACCCTCATTAAATAGGCTCCCTCCTCCTCAGGTCTCTAGCTGGGTCACTGGGGACACGAACCAGAAAAGTGAGAGAAAAGTGGCTTTACTCCCGGCTGCCTGGCTGCTGGGTCACGCTGGCTTTGGAGAATCCTCCACAGATGACTGCAATTCCTACCCTGACCTCTTCTTGCTGAATAATGGAACCTGGTCCATCCCTGACTCCGACAAGGCCAGGAATTAGCAGATGTGCACCATAACATTGTTTTGTCATGCTTCCCGCCCGCCCCCCTGCAAACCACTCTTTTGCAAATGGCCCCTTTACTCAATCTACCTCAACACAGTCTTTTACTGCGTTATGGTTTTTTGTTTGTTTGTTTGTTTTTTCTTAGAAATTTGACTGTAATAAATGATACCAGGAGAGTTGCTCAGAAATTGGTCTTCAAAACCTTCAAAGTAGAATCCTGAGCTGGGTTATATCTGTGTGTGTGTGTGTGTGTGTGTGTGTGTGTGTGTGTGTGTGTGTCCCACATAACACCGTGAAGGAGTGGAGGAGAAGCTGTGACAGAATTAGTATCTATGATGGGAGAGAACTGCATAGAAGCTTGGGCAGGGTGGAGGTGCTGGTGTTCATGTGGGACTTGAGAATGTGGCTCCATCACTCAGGAAGAGAGTCACTGGTCCACTCAGTGGGTTGACTGACAGCTAAACTCACCAGAATCCAACAGACAATTAGGTCGATGAGCCCCAATGCTGAAGGAAGGATCCTGACAAGACCAGAAGTTGAATTTACTTATAAACTCTACTGTTTCCTGACCATCACTCCTAGCCATGCCCTCAACAGGATGTGAACAATGCCTGGGAGAGGGTCTTTACCATCACTCGCCACCATGGCGTCTTGACCCTCACAGGTCACTATGGTTCTGGCTGTGCACTATAAGCCAGCACTTGAGCATGAGATGCTTGGAACCACAATTTGCAATGGAGACCATGCTGAGGGCAGCCGTCTCCACTCACCAGTCCATTGACACATTTGTATTCGCCTAATCCTTAAATGAAATGTTATACTATTAAAGAGAAGGAGATACTGGGATGGAATACTTCTATGTGTGGGTGTGGGGGGGGTGCGTTCATGTGCCAGTACATACACGCATGAGAGGTCAACAGCTAACGTCATTCCTCAGGTACTGTCCTCAGAGTCTTTACTGAGAGAGTGTTTCTTACTAGGTTGTAACTTGTTGACTAGGCAAGTCCAGAGGTCCACCTGTCTCCACCTCCCCGTGCCACGATTTCAAGCACTTGTCCTATTGCTTAGCTTTTTATGTGGATTTAGGGACCAAACTCAGATCACCACACACGCATGGCAAGCCCTTTGTCAACTGATCTCTCTTACCAACTTACAATCAGATAGTTTTAAGGGAAGTTTCCAGTAAAACCTATACCAGTCCCCAGGGAATTGTGCCCAATTACACATAATGTGAACCTCAAGGCAGGCGTGGTCAGTAAATCAGGCACAAGGCATGCAGAGCTGGTGGGAAAGCTTGGGTCAAAGGTCAGCACTCCTCACACATCCTGGGGGCAAGTCTCCTAACCTCTGAAATTCCTCTCTGTCATCAACAAAGCAAGAGGAATATTTTCCACCTCCCATAGGAAACAAGACGGTGCCTGAGATGGAAGGGTGGCTCAGTTAACCCAGCAAGTTAACCTTGCTCCTGCAGCACCTGGAACCCAGAACGGCAGACTCTGTTGCAGACCTGGGAGTGTGGAGAGCTGCCTCTTAATCTCCTTAACAGCACTAACAGTTCCCGACCCAGCCCAGCACCTTACCATGTGAGCTGAATGGAATGGATGCCTGTGTTTGAAGAGGCTACGTGAGAATGGTCATTTTGTTAGCTGCTCTCTTCATCCACCTGAACGTAATCACCTCATGGGTCGCCTTTACAGTCAGGGAAACACTGATGAGCCCTCTTTGGGGTGAGCCCTCCATCTTGGTGCATTTGTGCTGCTGTGAAGAAAATGACATCAGTTGGTGGCTCAGAAACAGCAGAAATATTTCCTACAATCACGGAGACCGGGAAGTCCAAGATCAAAGAAATAGCCAATGTAGTGTCTTGAGCTGTGTACTCTGTCCTTCATAGGTGGTACCTCCCTCCTGGATCTTCACAGGGAAGAACAAAGCTTCCTTTAAGAAGGCACTAATCTATCTGGGTAAGGGTTCTGCCTTCGGGACTCATTGACCTGGAAATGATCCATCCCAATACTGCATAAACGTACTTCAATATACATGTTTTGGTGGAAGGACGCATTGAGACCATAGCAAAGTCCTGTCCTGGAAGGAGTGTTACAAGAAATAAATTACATAGCAATTAAAACATGTAGAAATACAGAGTACGCCATAAATTTTGTTTCCCTTCCTCTTGTCCCTTTAGTTTTTCAAATGCCGAATGCTTTGCAGGCTCTGAGATAAACATTTGTGATGTGCCGCTGGATGAAGCTCTCATTTTGAGAGCCCACACGCTAGTCATTCCTTTTATGAAACTCTTAAATATCAGATTACTGCCCGTGGGGTTGCAAAATATTTCTATGCCTTTTATGGTTAAAATGCTCCAAGAATTTGGACTCAATCCCACTTGTGAAAGTTACTGCAATAAATCCAAAATGAACAGACACGGAAAATAGCTCACATTCAGCAGTTAAAACTTTGAAGAGGCGAGATCCACAGTTAATTCTACCCCTTGTGTTTCTACAAATCGTAGGAGACAGTTTAAAGCATTTACCCCAAAGAGGCTCACCTAATCATCCCTAATGGGAGACATCAACTCATGTCACCCAAGGATTATTCTTAAAAATGCACATATTGTCTGACTTTACTTGGAATAAACAAAAAGCTTAAATTAGATTATTGCTTAGACATAGAGCCATTAAACTAATATGAGGCCAGACATTTGGAATTAAGTCCATTTAAGAGAGTCACCTTGCATTAAATCATGGCTACAATATTTGCATTGTTTTTAAGTTTTATGCCCAGGCTATAAAATCCCAGTAAAAAAAAAATTACAGTGGGTGCACACAGTAGGTACACAGTGCTTTTATACAAATTCCGAAAACCAGAGCCTTCAAAGGAATCTATGTTATATACAACGGTCAACACGAATACCCACTAAACCATTAAAGACAAAACTCCCGAAGGTTTCAGAGGTCAGTAAAACCACTAGTGCCCTGCCTTTTCCCTTTCAAATGGAAGCAAAATGTACAGGAGTCCACATCTCAAGGGCAGGTCAGTGACACCCCTCCTTCACGGCTTTACCCTGGGCCCCCAGCACTACACCAGGGCCTGGCGTGTAACAACCTGAGCTGAAGGGAGGCTCTTTATTTATAGATTTCTGTGTGCTCAGCAGCTTTGCAAAAACCCGCATTTTTTCAGATGAAAGGAAATATTTGCATAACAACAACAAAAGCTCTCCTTATCGTTCAAAAATGAGGCCATAAGTTCAGCAGGGGTGGGCATGCATGCTTTACAGTCTGTGAGACTTGATGAGCACCCCATGGGTTAGAGTCAGGCTTCGGCACCCCAAACACAGGCAGAGAGGTTTAAGGACATTGTTTTCTTATTTGCCAAAAATGAGAAGAAATTTGCCCGGTGGCTGTTTTTCCACTGAGCTCCTTGTGGGTGGTTGTTTCAAACTTTGTTTGATGCTATAAACATCTAATTCTAATACAGTGTTATTACTGGAGAGCTGAGATACTGAGTCTGTGTATGTGTGCAAGTTCACATTTACGTGCATGTATGTTTACATTCCTGTGTGTACATCTATGTGTGTATATATATGCCATCTATGTATGCCTATGTGCATCCATGTTATTTGTTTGTATGTCTGTGTGTCTATCTACATGCCTATTTGTGTGCATGCATCTGTATGCTGTTTGTGGGTGCATGATTATGTCTGTTTGTGTGTATATTATCTTATATCTATGTCAGCTTATATCTATGCCTTTGTGTCTCTGTATATTATTATGTGTGTGTGTAGGCACTGACACTGAGACAGAGATGGCCATCTTGTGATGGTAGGCTCCTTAAGGTGCCCTCGGGATACCTGGGGGCCTACCTATGTGTGTATCTGTGTCTGTATGCTATATGCCTAAAGTGGGTATGTGTGTCTCTGTTTGCATGCTGTCCACTTATATGAATGTGTGTGTGTCCACTGTCTGCCTATGTGTGTTTCTATGTGCTATGTGTGTGTCTGGGTACTGTTTGTGTCTGTCTGCTGTCGGTGTGTATATGTATGTGTGTGTGCTGTCTGTGTGCTATGTGTGTGTCTGTGTGTGTATGCATGCTATCTGCCTATGTGTGTGTTTGACTGTGTGCACTGTCTGCCTATTTGTACATCTCTGTGTGTATGCTGTCTGACTGTGTGCGTGTCTGTGCAGACACTGTGAGACAGTGATAGTAACCTTGTGATGGCTTCTTTAAGGAGCCCTCAGAGCTCACTGGAGGGACTATCCATGTCTGTTGCATAGTCTGAGTCTCATGTGTTTGAGGTGCTATCTATCCTCATTGAACATGCAATCAATGCAAAAATGTGCTCACTCTCCAAATAGTAGAAACATGTTAACAATAAAGCTCTATATTTTTCAAGTGTAAAAATATAGTTCATTCAAAACTCAATCATTTTGGCTTGTGCGTCTCTCATTCTGGTGTTGTAACTAACCCAGAACACTCTCAATCAATGAAAATAGAAAGGAATGATTCCCAAGGTCCATCTGAAGGCCTTGGATTTTTCAGGACTGTCAGGACCCAAGATAGTGTCTTAGTTTGAGTTTCTGTTGCTGTGATGAAAAATCATGACCAAAAAGCAACTTGGGGAGGAAAGGGTTTCTTCGGCTTACACTTCCAGATCACTGTTCATCATCCAAGGAAGTCAGAATGGGAAGTCAAAGAGGGCAAGAACCTGGAAGCAGGAGCTGATGCAGAGGCCATGGAAGGGTGCTGCTTACTGGCTTGCTCCACATGGCTTTCTTAACCCAGGACCACTAGTCCAGTGGTGGCACTGCTCACATCAATTGACCTCCCCCATCAGTTGCTAATTTAGAAAATCCCCTATAGGTTGTATCCAACCCTATCTTATGGTGGTGTTTTCTTAATTGAGGGTGCCGCCACTCAGATGGCTCTAGCTTGTGTCAAGCTGACTAAAACACAGCCGACACAGGGAGTGGAATGTGTTGAATGTAATTGGTCCCATAATCTCACAGGGAGTGACACCAGTAGGATGTATGGCCTTGTTGGAGGAAGTTACGTCACTATGGGGCAGGCTTTGAAGTTTCCTATGCTCAGACTACCCCCAATGTCTCAGTCAACTTCCTGTTTCCTTCAAGATGTAGGAATCTCAGCTACTCCAGCAACAAATCTGTCTGCATGCCACCATGCTCCCCATCATGATGATAATGGACTAAATCTCTGACACCCCAATTAAATGTTCTCTTTATAAGAGTTGCCAGGGTCATGGTGTCTTTTTGCAGCAAAAGAAACCCTAACTAAGACATTAGACTTGCCAAAGCAGCCAGGGTCAAGGTGACTATAAATGGCAGGATAAGGCAGCATGTGCAGGAACAAGGCTGGCCTGGCAGAAGTGATCTGCTCCAGGTATTGGCTGGCCTGGGCTGTGACCAGCACCTCGCCCATCCTGGGAAGATGTCTATACAGTAGAATGGAAGCTTTGGCACGAGCCAGGCCACAAGACAGCTAAAGTTCAGAAGCCAGAGGAAAGCAGGCTAGTTAGCATGACCCTGGAGCGCAGCTTTGAGAGTCAGGGGTCAGCGGTCAGCAGCTCACCTCAGGAAGTCTGAAACACCCAACCCAAGTCAGCTCAGTCCATGACTGAAGGGAAGCAATCTGCTCCAGTTTCCGCCTGTCTGAGGAAGATAACAAGTCACTGAGCCATAGACAACGTCAGCTGAAGAAAACGTCCGTGTTTGGGATCAAGAAGAGAAAAAGAGGAGAGAAGAGAAAAATTATCTGAAGAGAAAGTGGCCAATTTGTATGCGAGTTTACAAGAACCATTAACTCACAAATCCAAGGAAGCCAACAAATTCCAAGCTCGAGACTCTTTAAAGGAAGACAGTGGATCATGGAAGGGAAATGAACTGTCAACCCAGAACTGGGTTTTTATGAAATGTAGGTAAAATACTTTACACGTAGACAAAAGCTTAGAAGTTCACCATGGGCAGGCTCACATTGCAGGAAATGTTCAGGGGGGTTCCCGAGGCAGGGGAAAGTGGAACATGATAGAAGTCTACAGCTTCGTGAAGACAGTGAAGCAATTTTTAACTAATAAGACAAGGCATGGTAGAAAGTAGAAATGAAAGCAGTGTGTTGCTGGATCTGTGTCATACAGAAACTGAAATGTAAGAGAGCATTGGTACATTCGCCAACAGGAAAGAGATAAGAAGAAAATGCTGTTGCAAGTGGCTTTGCACAAACGGGTAGGCTATCATTTAAAGCAGACTGGATTAAGTTGAGGGTATACAGTGTCCCCACCTAAATAATTACCCAAAACTTAGAGACAAGAAGCAAACAGAAAAGGTACAGTGAAGTGTAATTATTCTCATTCCTAAAGAAAAAGAGACAATGGGGACCAGGAGCAAATAGATGCAATTGGTGGCATAGTGCATTTAAACCCAACTTAATTGTCACCTGCAATGTACCAACCCATAGAACAGCACCAAGCAGGTGACCCAACTATACCAAGCTTTCGTGACAGGCACCCCAAATACAAGGACACAGACACACTAAATGTGAAACATATGGGGAAGTGGATATAGAGTATCTCGGCCTCTTTAACTGCTGTCGTCATAAACTGCCCTGAAAAAAACCCACTTATTGAGGAGGGGAAGGTTTCTTCAGACTCAGAATTCAAGGGCGCTGTCTACCAGGGTGGGGAAGTCAAGGTCACAGTCAGTCACAGCCCATCCCAGGTAGGAAGAGGAGCACAAGAGGAAGCTTTCGTCTATTCTGCCTATTCAACTCCGTCACTCCATTTGCATAATTCAGGGTTCCAGCCAGGGAATGACTCCACCCAAAGTGGGTGGGTCTTCTCACCTTAATTAACATAACCAAGATAATCTCTCACGGACTGTCCGGAGGCTAACAAGCTCCAGGTGATTCTAGATTCTGTCAAGTTGACATTGAACACTGGTTGTACCAGCCACGCAACAGTAATAAAAACAAAATAGTAGTAATTTCATAATCAGTTGATGTCAGGCCTAGGAAATTATCAGAGAGAAAGTTAGTTATTCCATAGTGACAAAGAGGCCAATTCCTCAAGATCACATAACAACCGTGGACATTCATGTACATAACAGACACTCGAAACACATAAAGTGGATAAGTCCATCAGAATTTCAGCACCTCCGCTCAATAACTGATAGACTTAAGACAGAATTTCCAAATATGTAAATAATTTGACTAATGCTAGGAAATGATTCGATATAATTGACGTTCATAGGACAACAACACAGAAAACACATTCAAGTACGCAAGCAAAAGATAGTGAGAAATCCACATCCTGGACCATAACACAGATCCTGAATTAATATCAAATAATTAACATATGCAAAGTGTAGTTTTAATCCCAACTGCATTAAGTTAAAAGTCAGTAAGAGTAGTCTCACATTTGTACAAACCACAGTTCCCAATAATATGTAAGTATAAGAAAAAAATAAAAGAAAGTTAAAATATATGAAAACAGAAACCAAAGTTGTGGGAGAAAGCTGAATCAGAACGTGGAGGTCAGTTTTGGTTATGGGTGGTGTGACCATGCCCCAGTGGATGGCCCCATGCCCGTGTGCTTTTAGACGGCACTGATTACATTCAGTGGATTATGGAAAGAAAGAGAAAGGAGGGAAGGGTGAGGGGATAGGAAAATGAGAACTCAGTAGGAGAAACCAGGGGCCTGGGAGGAGTTGGAAATACAGTTGGAAATAAGTGAATACAGTCAAAATACATTGTATACATGTATGAAATTCTTAAAGAATAAATGCAAGTACTATATTTTAAAACTCCTAACTCTATGGCCTCAACTTTCAACTTGAAATTCTAGTAAACAAGAGAAGATAAAGTACAACCAAGCAAAGAAATAATGAAAAAAACAGAGATCAATTTTCAAATAATAAGAGGCTTTCTAAAAACTCATTAAAATTGGTATCTCTATTATGGCTGAGCAGGAAACAAATGACAGAAGGAAAAGGCCAGGCCAGTATCATCCAAAGTAAGAGGCTGGCAACAGCTAAACTTCTCCAGATGTAGCGAGTCTAATAAGCAGGGCCTGGAGGGAACATGGCCAGGTCTGAGATTTTACCTCCTTTCTGTCTTGGGGTGCCACTGACTCATAGACTCTGGCAAAAACAAACAAACAAAAAACCCACCAAGATTCCTGACGTAACGTTGACATTTAAAACTGGAAAATGTCGGGAGCTGGAGCAGTGGCTTGGTGGGTAACAGCACCGGCTGCTCTTGCCGAGGACCAGGGTCCATCTCTCAGCACCCACATCTGTAACTTCAGCTTCAGGAGATCTGGTGCCCCCCTATTGATTGATTCTTGGGCACCTGCATATATGTGGTGCACACACATACATCCAGAGAGATACTAGTTCACATAAGATATACTCATATATATCAGAATAAATAAATAAAATTTTAACAGCTGAAATACAGCAGACTGAACTTGAAGAGGGGGATATGAAAGAAAAAAAGAGCAGAAACTAATTAAATAAAATTATACAGTAATAACAGTAGTAAGCTGTGGGATGGTTCTCTAGAAAAACTAATAACACTGAAAAGCTCCTAGTAAGGTTTTTAAAGACTACAATGTTGGCAACAAATCCCAGTGTCTATGGATCAGTGAACACTCAAAGGTAAATATTACCACTGGTTTTCATAGTAGGTAAAAGTAATGAAAATTTGGAAAGTTTTAATAGCTATATATCAAAGAAACTGAACTAAAAGTTTGCTTACAAAGAAATCTCTCAAGTCCATATTATTTAATAATTAGGAAAGAAATGAAATCAATTTTGGATTACCTTCAGGGTATGTAGAAAGAGATCACAACGACTACTGGCCAAACCTGACCAGGACAACATAAGAAAGAAAAACTCTCTAAGCTCCCCTATGAACATGCATTAAAGAAAAATATCAGAAACAGAATGTTAACATACCAATCCCGAGAGTGTAGAACATGACGGTACCTGTGCCCACAGTAAGAGTCTTTCTGGACTACAAAGAGGAGCAGTCAAGGTAGCTGTACACACTAATAACCATGAGGGACTGTGTCATTTTTCTCAGGAGATGCAGAGCAGTTGCCCCGTGAATCTCACACCCAGGTATTATAAAATCTGTTTGCGAACCGAGAATGGGGAGGGGAAGAATGCCTTACTATATAACTAGACTTTAAAGGTTGCTACAAACCCCACATCAAGCCTTATCATCAACGGTCCACTGCCGAAGCCTAGCCTCTTGAGAGCTGGAGAGAGGCTGTCTTCTCTACAGAAGCTGTTCTGTTTTCTATACGCCGGTGACTCCATCCAGCTCGGAGGAACAGAAGGAGTGAGCCAGGGAGTAGAAAGCAGAAACATGGGATCAGAAGTGCCTGTCACATGCGATGCCACTGTATGTGTAGAACAGAAAGGAGTTTGCAGAGAAGACATGAAACCTGTAAAATAATTTGTCAGATAATCTATCACATGGCAAAGATACGGAATAGCCTTTCTATATGCCAGGCAGAAGCAATTAGAAAATAGAACAATAAAACAGCATTAGAATAGCGTAGTAAGCATAAAATGTCGAATTGCAAACATCTGAGTCATATATACATGGAGACTACAGAATATGGAGAGCAAAATCGAGTCTGCACTTGGAACTTGGATTTCTAAGCCTGTGACAAAATGGAAGGAGGGCCTGAGAGGCAGATCCATGCTTCAGAGAGCGCTATCTTGCAGAGGACACGTGCTCAGGTGCCAGCACCCACCTTTGTCCTGTACCTCCAGTTCCAGGGACTCAGTGTCTTCTTCTGACTTCCGTGGGCAGCTGTACCCGTGTGCACACAGCCCCACCCCCACGTGCACATCATTAAAATAGAAATAAATACATAAAGATAAGAAAATAAAATAATTTAAGAAAGGCAAAAAATGGATAAAACAATGTTGAGGAAATTAAAATAGAGGCTTTATATCACTATTCCAGGAGTGAGACATTTCTAGTGATTTCAGAACATTGATTAATTCATCCTGGCATAGCGCTGGAAGGAAATAAAAGGGAAAAAAACCCCACACTTACATAGTCATTTACTATATGACATTATACTGTAGAGAGAAAGGAGTCATTATTCTCAATATTAATTTCAATTATTTTAAATAAATGATTAAGAGTCTAGGGAATATTTCACAAGGAAAATAATGAATTTGGACCTTTAGCTCACAATATAAGGAAATATTCTTTCCATGTAAATTATAAATCTCAACATTATGATAAAATACTTAAGGCTTCTAGAAGATGGCATCGTAGCCTTCAGCAGGTAATACACACACACACACACACACACAAACTCACATCACAGCACTAACTCTGGAAGAAAAACTGGGGCAGGAGAAAGGCTCAGTTGGTTAAGAACCCATACTGTTCTTGTAGAGGACTTCTGGCCCTTGGGAACCCCATGCACACACATGCACACACACACACACACACACACACAGTCATAATTAAAAATAAATATTTTTAAGTTGTTAAATTGTACTTGATATTAAGGAATTCTTTTCAACAAAAGCCTCCATGAAGAGGACAGGTCTTGAAGTGACTGGAGGATAAAATATGTGTGACTAAAGACATAGTGACATAAATAAATAAGGAAGTACCAGGAAGATAAAAAACACAAACCCGCATGTAGAAATGGGCAAGGACTTGAATGTGTACTTCATGAATGAAGATATTCAAATGAAAGCTTTTAGTGGGTTTATTAGAAATCAAGAAAACAAATGAACTGACTCTCACTGTGGTCGCAGTCAAGAAATCTCTGTATCCATAGCTGCAAGTCTTCCAAATGAGGGCTACCCAGGAAGGAAGACAAAGCCACTAATCCTGCCTGCATGACTGAGACTAGAGAGATCCCTTAGCTAGAACCCCAATAGTGACAGAAATAAAGCCCGCGTCTCAATGGGGAGGTTCCAGAGAATCTCCAGCCATCCCCAGTCCCTTGTGCTTTCCCAGCTCCTTCAGTGTATGCTTGTCCAACGCTAGCTGTACCACCAAAGTTTCTTTCAAATCCTTTCCCTTACCTAAACTATTAATCCCCTCACCTGAAAAGAGCTCTTCCCTCACCCCCACCCCCAGACCACACATACACATTGTCACCCGGGGGCATTCAGTTTGTCTCTGTTTTGGAAGCGGGCATGAGGGGTGAAGGCTGGGGGAGGCTTATGGCTTTCAACCATAAGTTATGTGTGAACATCCCATCTCCTCCATTTTAAAATAACCTTAACTTCAAGTAAGCAGCCTAAGAAGTTCCAGTTATAGACTCAGAGGAATTAGTTTAGGACTGACAGGTGACAGCCCTGCATACAGGATGCTTACTAAACCCCAAACCCAAACTGTCTAATAGGTCAAAACACGGTTTCTCCCAAGGTTATTTAGCTTGCTGGTATCTCCTTTATACTCAACCATATTTTCTAGCTATAGATACACAAAATAATCTTAAGTATTTTCCAGGCACATGTTGGAACTTAAAAAGCCACACTTAATAAGGAAAATAGCACAATACAGCCACTTACTGAGTTCTTAACTATGGTCAGGCTCAGTTGGAGCATTTACCTGCCTGTGAGGTTTGGAAGGAAAAGAAAATAACCAAAGAATCAAAGCCAAAGACAACAAAAGAGCAAGAAAAAAATTGTCCCGTAGACTCTGAACAGCTCCAAGACAGGACATTTTGATGTGTGCCGGCTCTGTAGGGAGGAAACCCAGGATCCAGGAACACACACAGGTAGGACTTCAGAAGACAGGGGCGTCTTCCCTCTGAATTAGAACCCACCCTTTCCACATCACCCACGGAACCATCTAGATCATGGATTCCATCTTTGAAAAACACATCAATTTTATGCCTATTAGAAATTTGCAGGATTCAATTTACTTTCATTTTCATAATGTTAAATTCTTTAAACACCCATTCAGGGAAAGAAAGCCAAATGGTAACTTGGCTTGAAAATAAAATGCTTTATATAGAGGCAATTGTATAGTATTCTTAGAGAAAACGAATCAAATTTCTGACGCTTTTGCATAGCACTAAACCTGTCGTGTGTTCTCTGCCGTAACTGATGACTGTTGAAACAGTCAAAAGGGGTGAGGGTGACATTATATGGAACTTGGCACGAGAGAACTCTGTAGACTTGCTTGGAAAGAAAAATAAAGTCAAATATTTAGGGGATTAACAGCCTAACTTAAGTCCATAACAAAAAGCTAAAAGGTTAGGAAAGGAATGAATCCATGCGCATGCGCCACAGTACAGTAAGATTTTGTTAGAGGAGTTGGGAGTGGACGTGGTCTTTCCAGAACAGCATTTAGATAGGTTACCCCAGAACTTTCCAGTTCAGCTTGGAGAAGGTGGAAATCAATGACTTCATAAGCAACGAGGGAGGCCAGAAGGGAGCACCGACCTTTCCACCCAGCTACAGGGAAGCAACTGAGCGTGTTCATCATGGCTGTTGTGGAGAAACTGGAAACTCCAGTCTGAGGACACATCAGGCCCAGCAAGCTATCAGTGCTGGTGAGCATGGTTCAGGCTGAGCACAATAAACAGCCCAAAGCCCTTTCCGTACTTGACTGTGAGGATAGAGATGATATTAAAGGGAAATCTATTGAGATTTGTTTTCAATATTTTGTTTTTTTTTTTTCTTGGGGGGGGGTGAGACAGGGTTTCTCTGTGTAGCCCTGGCTGTCCTGGAGCTCACTCTGTAGACCAGGCTGGCCTGGAACTCAGAGATCAGCCTGCCTGTGGCTCCCGAGTACTGGGATCAAAGGCGTGCGCCACCACCGCCCCGCTAGTATTTGGAATGATCTCTTTTGTTGTTGTCGTTCATTTTTGAGGTTGCATTTTAATTACATTTCTCCCTTCCTTTCCTCCCTGAGAGCCCTCCCTCATATGCCACGCCACCCCACCCCACCCCCTTCAAATTAATGGCCTCTTTTTCCTAAGATTTAACATTGGAAAGTTCTTCCCAAAGCGTGGCTGGAATGAAATCTCCCCACCTGTTTCCCATGGAATCAGCCTGAGTTTCCCTAAAGAGAGTATTGCTTTTGACATGAAGCAAAGGTTAGAATCTGGGTGTGCTTGCGTCCACAACATGATGATTTGTGTATGTGTTTTAATTTCCAAGGTCCGGGTCAGAAGGCAGGCTGTGGCAACATGCTTTTACCGCAGCCAGCCAAGCTGCCCACTTCAGTACGAAAATAAAAATAAGTAGTTCACTGGGAAAATGTTTGCGCAGCTACATTTAAAGTAAGTTACGAATTATTTGTGAAAAGTAAGCAGTTTTCCATGAAGAAATTATTTTATAAACAGAATTAGTGTTCAGGAGCTGGGGGAAAGACTCGGCAATTGAGAACCTTTACTGCTCCTGGAGGGTACTCGAGTTCTATTCTCAGCACTCAGATCTGATGACTCACAAACACCCCTAGATATACAGCTCCAGGGGATCCGATGCCCTCTTCTGGCCTCTGCAGGCAACTGCACTCAAGTGCATTTGGCCCCACTTAGACACACACCCGCATGCGTAATTAAACATAATTAAAAAAAAAAAGGAAACAGAGATCTGAGCATGTGTGTGTGTGATTTTCATAAATGGAGGTCAGGAGGTAGATGTTGACTACATGGTCAAGACAACCCATCAGAGAGTTACTCCAGTCCTCAAAGGAGAAAAGTCATTAGAAAGAGTTCAGGCAGCCAAGTTTAAAATTAAGCATTTACCAATTAACTGTGAAAAGTATCAAGACTCCTTCTCCACATCCAACAACTAGGAACTTTGTCACACACAACCAAGTTTGACTAAACTTCTGGGACGTGTCTGTCACGGACACGTATTCACTTCTGCCCATGCCTCTTAGGTACTTAGAAATTGATGTCCAATTCATAATAAAAAGCTGAGCACAACGGGCAGATGAAAGGCTCAGGGATGAATTTTCATTTCATGAAAGTGTTTCAAAAACAGTTTTAGAAAAAGCCACTAGGTTAAAGAAACCCACCTTTGGAACACTCACGAATGGAGGAGAATTACTCCAGTACATAGTTTGAGGAAGCATTACCATGACTCTGATTTTCTGTATAATAAACCAAACACCAGATTTCATCGTTGTTTTCCCACATCTCAGAATGATGATGTAAGACAGCTATTGTCACCTTCTTGAAACAGTAATGATGGAAGGGTGTGTTTACAAAATGACTATGTTTGATTCCCAACCTCAACTGAGGAAGGTAAAGCCAATGATGTAATTCCAAAGAATTTTTATCAGACACCAAGCTGTTTAGACCATGTTTAGAGAGGGAGCTGAGAACCAGGCTTAAAATCTCTAGATGTGAATACAATATGGGGTCATGTAGGCAGAGGCTGTTTGTTCATTTTCTGGCCACCCAGACCCAAAATAACCACACACAAACTATATTAATTACAACACTGTTTTGGACAATAGCTTAAGCATATTTCTAGCTAGCTCTTACACCTTACATTAACCCATTTCTATTATTCTGTGTATTACCATGAGGCTCGTGGTTTACCAGCAAGGTTTCAGGGCGTCTGTCTCCTTTGGCAGCTGCAGAGCATCTCTTTGACTCCGCCTACTCTCTCTCTACATCTCTGTTCAGATTTTCCATCTGACTTTATTCTGTTAAGCCATTTGTCAAAGCAACTTCTTTATTAACCAATGTCTATAAAACATATTCACAGCATACAGAAGGGAATCCCACATCACCTCCCCCTTTCTGTCTAAATAAAAAGGAAGGTTTTAACTTTAACAGAGTAAAATTATATATAACAAAACAGTTATTAAGCAAGAATTATAGTTACAATATTTAGTTCATTTACATTTGGCAAATTAAGGAAAATACTCTATCTTTCATATCTTTGTGAGACTAAAGTTTTATATCTAAACTATCTTTAATAATGTAACTATCTTTCTTCAACTCCACCGAAGACTCCAGAAGGATATAATATTACCTAAGTAAACAGGAAGTGCATTGTAAGTAACTTCCAAAACTCTAGAATTGACAAAGACATTTCACTACCTGGACAGTCACCCAAAGTTCTTCTGTTATATTCTGGCATCCATTTTTCAGCCTGCAGGCCTATAGTATCCAACAAACTTTTCCATAAAGCAGGAAATTTGAAGATCTGTTCTCGCTTGTAATGTCAAAGTCCATCAGTTGCTTTCTTCTTGTCCTACAGAATGTCTGGCAGACTCTTTCATGAAGCAGAACCCCCAAAGGATGGTCTCACTTTTGGGCAAGTTCAGCACTCATTTCTCTGTGGGTCCTGCATGTCCAGTTCATACAGCATAGCATCAAGCAGTTCAGGAAGAGCTCTTTCTTACTGAAATGGCTAACAAACTCCATAAGGAGCCTCTGACATGCCCATTTTTCTCTTGAAAATTGGTGCTGCCAGGAGCAGATGAGTCCCATTGTCATGAAAAGTCCTAAGTTCTTAAAACATTTTAAATGCCATATTCTGTAGTCTTTGAAAAGTTTGAAGAATAACTATCCATCTGAAATATATCTCTGTACATCTAGAAAACCTAACTAACATGACTACAAGCTTGGCTATTATAGATGACTATCTATTAACCTATATTTCTTAATTATACATTACATTTTTAAATGAGCTATACAAAAACAATACCTTAATTAAGAGCAGAAATATACATATAACAAAATTGGCCTTAAATTTGTATCAGTAGACCAACATCCATACCAATGCAAAATATTCATCTCTATAGCAGGGTAACAAGGGACACAACAGAAACCCCAAGCAGTGCCTTTCCTGGATGAGGAAAGTTCTCATCTCTCCCAGTCCTGATGACAAGACTGACAGGTAGTTGGAGTGGCTTCTCTAAAAAGCGCTTGCTGTTTCTGGCCTGGTCTTTCCATTGAGAACATCTGCACCTCAAGAACACAGTAACTTAGGTAGGAGAGCCTTCCTTCTAACATTTTCTCAAAAGCTTTCGAAACTCCAAAAGTTAGAAGCTAAAGAATTGGTTCTATTTCATGGCACAACCCTGAGTTTCTTCATATAGAATTTAGGAGTTCACTTCATTAAAAATAAGTAGTGGTTTTTAAATTAGATGTGGTAGCAGAACCAAAGCCAGAAAGAAGGAAATGATGGAAGGAAATAAAAGATAAAAGTAAGATGGAGAAAAGAAGAGAGAAAATAGTGAAGGAAGAGGAGGGAGGAGTGGAGAGACGGGGAGAGAAAGGTAAGGAGAAGGGAGGGGAAGAATGAATAGAAACAGTCGAGATAGATGAAGATTTATTCTAAAGGAAGAATTTTAACTATATGTGTTTTGAATACCCAAATAAATTAAGGGGAATATCTATGACATAGAAATAAAATGTAGCGGAAAGAGAAATGATGTAACAAAAAGGGTTAGGCAGTGACATTAAAAGGTTTTAAAAATATCTAAGACGACAAAGAGTTTAAAGCAGCAGTACAGGAAAACCAACCTCTGATGTGCAGAACAAGTTCCAAAAAAACCACACAATGAATGAGAAGGAAAAGACAGACAACGGTCCCAGGTTTTTGATGGAGATATTGCACGCAGAAGTCCCACTATCTCCAAATACTGGGAAGAAAGGATTGGCAACAAGCCATCCAAACATATTGAAATACTATTTCCAAAGTGCCTGAAGACAACCTTTATGGACCAAAGGGAACGAGCATTCTGGAAAAGAGCAGAGAATGAAAAACTGCAGGACATAGTCTAGCCTGGTGAAGATACTGAGCTTCAGGAGCAAAGTACCCACCATAAAAGGATCCACAACTAAAAGAAGAGGGTAGAAATAGGAAAAGGAGGAAGCAGAAGGGAGAGAAGACAGAAAAAAGGAGAAAGGAGGAAGTGAGGAGGGAGTGTGCATGGGGAAATCCAATGGGTTAAGAATTTTAAATAGCATCTTTAAATGCAATACATTGGTAGGAAAATATCGAGCAAATTCTAGAAGCGATTTGTCTCTAAGGTGTCATAGTCAAGTTGGTATCCAGCTGTTCAGAAAACAGGAAGTAACTTCAGGATTTGAAGAAGTCTATCTCTCTGAATATTGATGACAAATCCCCTTGCTGACAAAATTCAACCAATATCCCATGTGGCAAGCTTGGTTTCCCATAATCAGATGTCAAGATGGAGTTCAGAATCAATAACTGCGGAGGAAAGGGGAAAGAAACTAGACTGGACAGAGAAAGATTCTGACATGCAGCAATGATGAACTACAAACTCAAATCTGTCTGCGGAGCATCTTTGGAGCAGTGGTTATCCATCAGAGTGAGCCTGTGGGGCCCAAATGGTCACTCAAGTGCCCATCACACCAGCCCCAAGTAAGCTGATGGAGAAGGCTCACTGATGTCAACTGGTGTGGCCATTTTGTCCACTTTGCTGGTCTTTGGTAGTGAATGGTCTCTGATGGCCTTTCCACGGGACACACACACATAAATAAGCTTTATCTTTATCTACCGGCCTCCAGAAAAGACATTATTTTAAGTAGTTGTAGGAGATCTTCAAATGTTATATTCGGGGTTCATAAAATGGTTGCCAATGCATTCCTATATTATACACAGTGCATAAAAATACCATCTGTCAACATTGATTACAATTAGGAATGAAAATATGGGTGCAGAGTCAACACAATAGAGGCAGCTTGAAAGCCTTTGAATTCTCTGGGGCCACTCTGGAGCCAAAGAGTGGGTCTAAACAAACACTGTTAGAGAATAGCAATCTATGTACAGAGAATGGCACTTACATAAATAACCAAGCATGATCTTTGACTCATTGCCTTCAATTAGATGATAGGCTTCCTAAAGGTAGGGCTATTTATTATTTATTTGACACTTCTGCAGATCTAAACATAGGAAAATACTCATTAAACATTTATTGAGGCACACCGATTGCATTCATGAAACCAATGAAAATATCATCATTTTAATATCTATGTGAATGCAACTGGAATTTATAAACACTTTAAAATTTCAAAGCTCTTTAGTTGCAATGAAGAAGACTCATAAATTTTCTGCTACATAAATCTCAAGAATAAATTTTACAATAGTGAGATTTTTAGTGATGCTCTCAGAATACTGGAGAAAGCTATTTAAATTGTTTCAGGCTAATAATCTCATACCTCAGAAAGTTCTAGAGCTCAAAGAATGTACAGCCCAGACCCTTGCACAAAGCATCTCTCCAGTCAAAATAATGATAACAATTAGACATGTGTGTTTCATCCATAACTCTCTTCAGACAGCAGTGGTTGTTTTTACAATGATTTTGTTCCATGCTACTAAAATACAAGCAAAACTGGAATTTCCTTTTGACTGTTTTCATTCTATCCTTGTTGTCTGTCTTCTACAATGTTCCTCTTTGTTAAGCAAGAACATTTTCTAATTTTTTTTCAGATGATCAGAATGACTCAATTTAAAAAAAAAAAAACTCTAAAATAATTTTGAGGGCCTACCCAGTGACATTTGAAAATATCCTCAGGGATGAAATAATTCGCCATCTGAATTCTGAATGCTGATGCAGGAACACTTCTCCCTGCTTCGCATTCATCTCTCCCTATAAACTATTTAAGTCACAGTGTAATTATGGAACACATTAATAGCAGGCCGGCAGAGTGTTTTGTCAATGACTGTATGCATCATTTACATCGGTATCTGTTACAGACTCACTTCTAAATTGTATTGCTAGAGCCTTAAAATCACCAACACCAGTGTTTTTAAATTATATAGTACAAGGACTAAACACAGTTGTGAAACTCCCTTGGTTTCAAGACCATTTTGGGTGTCTCTAAAAATCAGGGGAGTTACCTTTCTGATTCTTTGAAAGTCTTTTCCTATGGCATCCTTAATTCCTTTATGCACTAGAAGTCTTTCTGACTGTTACTGTCTTTTCTATTTTTCTTGTTTGTTTTATACAATGTGAGTTCTTACCTGTGTTTATGTGCATGTCTTTAATACTTGGCATGTCAATTTTCAGATGTTTGGCAATAAAAATCTTTCTTCTGAATATGAACATATGGACAGTACCACAGTTGTCCTGTCAGAGCTACAAAGTGGTGTCATGTGTCACCAGGCAATGGAAGATCTCTGGGGAAATAGAAATCAGCATCCTAAGGAAGCCCATTTGCAATTCCCCTTGTCAACTCACAAAAGCAAATAATACCTCCATATTCATATCATAGTTTTAAAGAAAAAAACAAGTTTTGTGCCCTAGAGATTACATGGGGGAGGGATCAATGCTAGGTTCCTTTTTTGTATTTACACAGTTAACCTGATGACACCAATTTATAACAAAAGACCCAAAGAAATGTGCTTTAGAAAGTGGGTCCCCCCCCCCCGCCAGAAGACTTGACCAGACTGTGCTTCATCTTCATAGCCGTCAGGAGCCCGGGGCAATGCTGCTTGCCCAGTCCTGCCCAGTTCTCAGTCGTCCAAGCCAGCAGCAGCTCACAAGGCCAGAGTCTGGGCTTCTCAGTTATGTGTCCTTCCTCTTTTCTTCACTTTCTTTCTTTCTTCTTTTCCCTCCCCCCTCCCTCCCTCCCTTTCTTCCTTCCTTCCTTTATCACAACAAGAAACTAAGAAACCACAGTAACATAAGCGCACTTAGCACCTAGCTCTTGACTTCTGAATGCCAGAAGCAAGCAGCCAACATCACCTCTTCCCCAACTGATAAAAATGAACGAAACGAAGAACACTGCACTTTGAGACTTGAGCTCAGAGGTACACAGCAAGGAAGCTACCACTAGTCTGCAGTTTGTCCTCAGTGCTTGTTCAGGAACACTACTACATATTACTTTGACCAAGTTAAAGCCACCCAGAAAGAAAAAAGTAAAACAAATGTAAAATGCTGACCCAATATGAAATTTTTTTAAACCCCAAGGTCAACATCGTGGGGACGTGGGGTAGTTCCCATCAACCACTGAGGGCATGGGATGGTGGGGCCTGGCTACAAAGGCCTAATGATACCATTTCCATCCCCTGAAGAGTGAGCCAAGGTTCAAGCCAGGAATACAAACTTCCTAACTCCTTCATCTTACCCTGCAGTGTCATGGAGATTCTTAAGACTTGCCTAACCCCTTATTTGATGTTCTGATTTTTCTTGTCTTAAGAGAAAACCAATAACTGCCCCTCAAAAATACTGAATGTTTTAGATAAGTAGAACTTACAAATTAAGTGTCTTTGTACAGAAACATTCTAATTAGTGCTCAAGAAGGGAACGTTTGGCTTCATTTTGACATTTTTTTTCCTGAAAAAATAATCTCTGTTACTTTGGGAAAAAAGGAGGAAGGAAGACCAGAGGACTGTGTGTCCTTATAACACAAATACCTGCACAGGGCTGTTCAATCAAGCAGTGGTCACAGTCATTAAGATATGGAACCAACTCAAGTGCTCAGTAGAGGAGACAAAGTGAATTGTGTATACACAATGGAATTTCATTCACCCATAAGGGAAAATGAAATTAGAACTTTTGCAGAAAGGTGGATGGTGTTGAGATGCACTTAACATTGTCATATTGAGGGAGTTAAGCCAAACTCAGAAAGACAAATATCTTTTCTTTTATGGGTCCTAGATTTTACATTGATGCATAAATAATATATGTACATATGATATAACAAGGCATGTGAAACTGTCTAGGGCAACCTTCATAATCCTGTGACCCTTTAATACAGTTCCTCATACTGTGGTGACCCCAGCCATAAAATTATTTTTGTTGCTGCTTCAAAATTAATTTTGCTACTGTTATGAATTGTAAGGTGAATATCTGTGTTTTCTGATGATCTTAGGCCACTCCTGTGAAAGGGTCATTTGACATTCCCAATGGGGTCACAATTCACAGGTTAAGAACCACTGGTCTGGGGGAATAAAGGAGACAAGGTGTATGGTCAAACTATATCATATACTTGTATAAAATGTACTTATGAAGGACATCACTCTATACAATGAATATTTACAAGTTTAAAAATAAGGAAAACACAGAGAGAAAAGTTATTGATGGCATTGCTAGCAGTGAACCCTGAATGCTGTAACACTGATCTACCAGGCAAGATGTGCCCACTTGTGCAATAGTGGCATGGAGGTTAGTGGGTCACCAACCACTTTGGGATTGAATTTGAGGCCTGCTTGGCAGAAGGGAATTCATACTTGATCCTGTAAACATGAACTAAACTCAAGGTTTAGAAGGTCACATGCCCAGGGAGGAAGGGATTGCTATTTCTGTCTCTGTGTGTAAAATATTCCTTTACACTGTGTGAATATGTGTCACTATGATTGGTTTAATAAAAAAGCTGACTGGCCAATAACTGAACAGGATAAAGTTAGGCAGGAGAGCCAAGCTGAGGATGATGGGAAGAAGAAGGGTAGAGTCAGAGAAGGTGCCAGCAGATGCAGAAAGAAACTAGATGGGCATACCATACTGAGAAAATGTACCAGTCATGTGGTAGAGCTCATAGATAAGTCATAGATAAGAAATATGGATTAATTTAAATATAAGTGGTAACTAGTAACAAGCCTGAGCTATTGCCGAGCATTTGTAACTAATATTAATTCTTCTTGTCGGTTATTTGGGAACTGGTGGGTGGGAAAGAACCATCTGCCTGCATGTGTATTAAATGGACATGTCGTCAAACTACCTTCTAGGTATTTATGCTTATATTCATAGAATAGTGTAGCTCTCAGGCTTAGTGCTACTCTCTACAGATGCACACACATGCACACACATGCACACACACACACCAATAATAACAATGATAAAATTTTAAAAGAAAAGAAGAAAGGATAAAAGAGAGGGGAAAAGTAAACCAAAATAAAATCTCATCAATAAAACATTTTTGTGTGCAAACAATATTTTGATATTCCACAATGAGATAAACTCTAGTGGAAGCTGTCTCAGAAGTTGGGTTCATTTGACTTCCTGATATCAAAGCATTTGACGGCAGTGACTCTATTACGATTTTGAAGCAATAAAATGTCTCATAATATAAAGGTTCTAGTGAACTGGATTCTGGATGGCAGGACTTAAGACATAAGTGAGTGGTAGATCACTTGCCATTTGTTAGTAATTAAAATGGGTTTAATCCCCATCATTGCATAATAATAAAATAAGATATAAAATAGGATAAGCCTCTAAAATAAACAAAGAAAACTGGTTAAGTGTGGCTGCATTGTTAAAGTATCTGACTATATACAGTTGCCAAATTTACATGACAAAATGTTTAAATGCTATTATGTGTAAGCACATATCCAAGTCTTTTTGTATTTTTAAATCTACCCTCTGAATTATTTATTGACATAAAGGTCTGTCAGTGGAAGCCAAAAGTAAAAGATATTTAAATTTAGACAGTGTTTCTAGATTCCCTGGGAAGACAATGAACTAGCATTTTAATTACTAAAAAATTAATTATTCAAACCAGGTGTGAACCATCACAAGTATACCTCTACTTAAACAAGTGTTTTTATTTGTATGATATTTTAATTAAAAAATAGTTATTGTGTGTGTGGTGGGTGTGTGAGTGTCTGTGTGTGCGTCTTTCTCTCTCTCTCTCTCTGTGTGTGTGTGTGTGTGTGGCCTGCGTGCGTGCACACACGTGCACACACAGGCCAGAGGACAGTTTTTGATCAGTTCTGTCTTCCCTGTATTTTGGGGTTGAACTCAGGCTGTGGATGGCAAGTGCTTTTACTCACAGAGACATTTCTCCAGGCTCATTTGTATGAAATCTTGATATCATCAGTTTCTAATTTGGAATGCAGGCTCAGAAAGCTGTCAGATTTATACTGCGCTTACATTATTTTGTTTCAACTACAAATTCCTAGACTATCAAAGCTACCAGCATGTTTCCCACCACAGAGGTTCTCAAAATACCCAAGCCCTCCCCCATTTCCCTTCTATTGTTAGGATTAGCCCACATGACATTTTTGAGTAAAAAACTATAATGAGATGAATAGCTTTCTTACTGGAAATATGTATGTTATATAAACAGTTATTGGAACCATATAATCTATATCGATATCCACCAGGCCTGTTACTTTTCAAATTTAATGAAACTGTCCATTCAGTGCAGCTGGCTTGGTCCTACAAGGCTCTGTAAGTCTTCAGAATAATAAGGCCAGGCTCACAAAGATGCATGGCAACTGCCAAGATCATAATTACTTTTATATTGATTTAAATCTAGTAAAATATTAACATTTTTATCTCTTGGAGAATGGTTTGAAAACATACTACTGAGCTGTGAGTTGGGAAAAGGGACTTTTTTTTTTAAATTCTACATTCGGCCAAATATTCACCATAAACACTGAGGCAGGCAATGTTTCCAGATGCTTTATGACAATAGAGACCACTCTAGAATTTATATTTTGATTCTGTTTCTACATTTGTTAAGTTTGATTTATCTATCTACTGTCTAGTTAGCTGAACATGTCATTATAAGTAACGTGGATATTTGAAAATAATGTGGTCTATGCAAACTACTTACAAACACATCCCAATTACAAGTAATAAGTGCACTTCAGAGCAATGTCTTCGGTTTTGATTGATTAGCTCGCCAGTTCTAAAATATCCCAGCCATTTTTAAAGCATGCTGTAATTTTGACCTATTTAGCTTTTGCTTCTTTCAAAGCTTGCGTCTTACCCATTTTCCTGTGTTTGAAGACAAAATTTACCATGACTACATGCCTCCAAAGAAAGATTAAATTACTTACAGTCGTTTTTTACCCGATAGAGGAAACACCAACTCCCATGAAACCTACCATCCTGAGTTTTGACTACATAGAATTTTCCGGCTCGGGAAATGCACACAGTCTCTTTGAGACACTTCATCCAAACCCGGGTAAGGACAGAATGGGCCTCAGCTGCCGCAGCTTGAACCAATCACACTATAGTGCCCTCCTGTGGAGGTTTGCTACAAGCTTCCTTTGCCTGCCCTTAAGAAAAAGTTTTCCATAGGCAGTGGCAAAAAATCAAGGCATTCCAAATTAGGGAAATTCTACCCAGTTCAGTCACTTCTTCAATTTGTAACTAGATGTAAAGCGACTTTCAAAACCAAAAGGCATTTACAGTTCATAGGATTTGCAGATCCACATCCGCGAAAGGGAGAGCTGCTTTTTATCTTTATGTCTCAATTATTTCGTTGAAGTAGCTTTTCCCTTGATTGTAACTAAAATAATTAAGTATTAAAAGGGGAAACAGAAAACTCAGACCCTGAAATAGGAAGATAAATTCTTCAGTAAAGACATTTTTTCAGATTTGCTCAGTGAAAAACCGTTTTCATGTTAGAAGCATAAAGACTATAGATTTGTAATGACAACACCAAAAAAAAAAAAATAGCAGCGAAGTTTAATTTAATTAGACTGTGTACTCATCTATGTCCATTAAGTGTGTGCAAAAGGTGACTTCCTTCAAACCATTAGACCTTTAGCCCCACTCAAAGAGATAACTTTTTCACCCAGGAGAAATCAGCGACACTTATTAGATGTTTGTCACAAAATAATTGGTTTATTTTTTCTTCTCCCAGCACTGACCCTCCTGCTATGCTCAGTTTTCTGGATATGGCAATGAGACAGAGGCACACATGTGTAGACACACACTCGTGTAGACACACACTTGTGTAGACACACACTCGCATACACCCCAGCAACTCTTCCTTCTCGACACAAATCTCTCAGTAGATTTCAACATAGCCAAAGTCCTCCAACTGGTTGACTCAGATGCCCTAAATTTGGGGTGTGTTTTCTCTTTTTCTGCCCCTGCACATGGCTTCCCAATGCAACCTTTCGAATTCATTAACGGTGAAGGCCCCTGCTAACCTCTCAAATCTCAAAGCCCGCCCTTCTCCTCCACTGGAAATGTCCGAAGGTGCTAAGAACCACCAGACCAGTGGTTCTCAACCTTCCTGATGTTGAGACCTTTAATACAGTTCCTCACGTTGTGCTGACTCCCTTCCCCACCATAAATTATTTTCCTTGCTATCTCATAACTGTAATTTTGCTACTGTTGTGAACTGCAATGCAAATATCTGTTTTCCCATAGTCTTAGGCGACCCCTGTGAAAGGATTCTTCAACCCACAAAGGGGTCATGACCCACAGATTGAAAGCTATTGCACCAGCCCCTAATGAAGACTCTCTTTGGGAGAGGAGAGGATGACCAAAGAGCTCAAAAGAAAACAAGGATGCTATCTGCAGCGTTTGAGTTAAAAATACAATGGATTTTTTTTGTCTCTTCATGTAAATCTCTTTAAATCTGCCTCCTACAAATGGAAATGGGAAAACACTGAATTTTCAAAGTCTAAATGTCTGTAATTACAGACTATTAGGTAACTGCAGAGCTCATAACTTGAGAAGAGAGCTCAGCTCTGTCTGAAGCCTTAGCCACGATCAAGAGATTATGAGTAAGCATTTCTGCACTAGAAGTGTAGGGCAAAATCTTCCAAACAGAAATAGCATGAGAAAATGCAGTGGAGTGGGGGACGGTGTCAGCTTCCTTTAGTAAAAATGGCCTAATTAGTAAGACCGGATTAGATTAGAAGCATAATTGAGAAATCCAACCTGTCCAAAGAGTCCCCTAAAAATCTCAGAAAAAGGAGGTTAGGGGGCTATGGGACAGGGGTGAATATGTTCAATGTATAATATACACTTGTATGAAGGTATTGTTATGTAACCCAGTGCTGTATATATTGAATATATATGATGACAATTAAAATAAATGAATAAATACCAAAATTAAGTGAAGTAATTTTAGTGCTGGGCATCTTTTGTCCTCTGAGTTAAAAAAAAAAGAAATTCTGGAAAAATTGAGAGTTGCCAAGGCCAGGAATAGATGAAGTTCCATCAACAAACAAGGGGCTCCCCAGGCACTTAACAGGTCAGACTAAAATAAATAAGACAAAATTGGGCCACAGCTAGATGATGTCCCTCAAATGGATTCATGGTGAACCCCATGGCATCTCATACTTCAGGACAAGCCCTCTCCAGAAAGCATCAGAGAAAAGAGACCTTCCTAGACCCCAAGATAATAAAAGCAATCTTTTGTCAATTGGGTTGGACAATGTCATGGAAGTGAAAACTATCTACGGGTGGGTAATTGTGATCCTTAAACACCGAGTCTGAATTTCCCACCAAGAGACCCTGGGCCAGCGGGTCTCGCGTTGCAATCTTACTGCAACAGTGTTTCCGCTCCCCTCCTGCCATCCCGCGGATCCCACTGTCCCAGACAAGTCCTCTGCACAAAATGAAGACCTTCTTTCGAAGCACAGGATTCAGCTGGGAATGCTAATGTTGTTTATCTCTGAAGTCCCTTTGGGGTTAAGTTTGTTTATTCCTAAATTACTTTTCCTCTCGCTGCTTTTCCTGTCACGTGAGCCACAGCAAAACCCACTTTGGAGTGTGGACAAGCCGGTTGAGAAAGCGAGTGGGAGGAAGGAAGGTGAGGGGAGGCAGAACACCGGCTGGACTCCTGAAGGGCTTTGCGGGATGGGGAGGTTGTTCTGTCTGCAAAACTTCATCATTGGCATGAGTCACATGGAGGACAATGAAAATGAATCTTGATACACAATGCAGCAATTCCAGCAGGCAAGAGCTAGTTTAGCATCTTTACATTCTGGTTTAAAAAACAACAGCCAATTAACTATATTTAAATTGTAACTTTCTGTAACTGGATACGATTGGCTAAAATAAGTCTTCCTATCTTCTCCTACTCTGATGATACAGGAATACAGGAGCTATGGTCTATTATTTCACAGTTGGAGACATAGAGGACACTATATCTGGTGGCTGAGTCTAGGCACTGTCTCTCAGCATCCATTTCTTCCTTTCTTGGTCGTGAAAGACTGTTAGGCCAGTGGAGAGTGAGACAGAGGCCACGTGACCTAATAGTTCTGGCAGCGAAACTTTAGAGTGTCTTGTTATTGTTATTTGGGTGGGGGGGGATGAGGGAATATCATTTGTATTGGTTTATTTTTATTTTTCTGGCAAGGATATGAAAGATGCCCTCGAGTAGAGCTGTCATTTGGGACCATCTGGTGATCTTTGGACATTGGATAGAGACCAGGAGCACCCCGAGGAGGCCAGGTCCCCCAAAGCTGAACCACACTGGTGGTTTTGAATGTTTTTCTCCAGCAGCTTTACATGAAGACAGCATTAAAACATCAGTTCCTTAAAGTCTATTGGATGTCAGGGTTTTCTGTCACTTTAGGAGCCAAATACTATCCAAATACAGACTCGCACCCCCACCCCATCATGTGTGGATGTGTGCATACGTGTACACAGAGGATATCCTGTGTACTTATGGAGGTCAGAGGAGGACACCATGTGTTCTGGTCTGTCACTCCCAGCCTTATAACCTCGAGACAGGGTCTCTAATTCCCCTGTTTCAACATCTACACTGTTGTGGTTAGAGATATGAGGCCATGTCTTTAGGCGAGTGCTGGGATCTGAACTCAGATCCTTCTAATGACACAGTAAGTGTTCTTCCCTTCTGAGCCATTTCTCCTGTCACTGTAGTTTTTGATATTTTAGTGTTTAAAATTTTTGATTAAAATGTCAGAATCAAATCATCAATTATATCTTCTCCTCCCTCAAAATATTTTTTTCCTGAGGTTTTGGTGCTGCTCAGTGTCAGAGAGCCTGCCTAACATTCATTAAGCCCTGACTCTGCTCTCCAGCAGCTTCCCGCCCCCATATATACCAAAAGAAGAAGCTTTTATATTACCCTATCAAAAAATTATTCTAATAGATGCTATATTATATCTTAATAGCTATATAGGAAAATGAATTATGTAGTAGTTTAAACCTTCTTACAAATTATGTACACTAAGACTCTATTAATTTAAATCCAAATCATTTTCAATTTCAGGAAATCAGCCTGACTACAAAGATAATAAACTCTGCTCTACAAAACAATAAAGACACAATTTCCTCTGACACAGTTTCAGGGGTATGGAAAAGCCAGCTATCATATGTAGCACACACACACACACACACACACACACACACACACACACACGCATACACATTCACAGATGCCCCAAGACCTCTGTACCCTGCTCGTGAATTTATAATTGCTCTTACTCTCTTCATAAGATGGAATTTGAATTTGGCAACATTTACTGTTTATATGCAAATGACCACTGCTAATTATAAGTGGTGTTTGTTTCTGGTCCGTCTCATTTTGCTTTTCTCAGTCATTAAGGTAGCCCCACAATCACTGCTTGTAACACTTCATCAGTAATTACAGTTACTCTAGCCATCTTCTTCACCAGCGGTTCCATGAGAAATGGAGTCCTACAGGAAACAATGACAATTCTGCATTCTTTGAAGTATAGTACATATAAGTGATGGCAGATGGATGGGAGAGAAGTTAATTCATAACAAGCGGTGGGTACCTTTGGTTTTGCAAATCTTGCTTGAGGCTGAAAATCATTCTTCCTAAAAATGTACATTGTCTGTTTAGAAAATATCCTACATTTCAGACATGCCATCAAATTACAACAGGCTTTCTGGCCAATTCATCTAAATTAATCTCTTTGGTAAGTATGGAAGTAGCTTCCATTTTAAAATCCTGTCTATGGTAAGAGCACTGATCTACATGTAACTGACAGCAATTTAACTGGTGGGTTTTGAGCGTTAGACTGTTGGGATAAAAGCAGAAGCTTGAGGAAAGTAACTTGGCTCTGGCGCACACCATTTTGAAGAGAAAGAGATTACGGACAGAACGACTAATTAGGAAGATAAGAAAACTAGGCATTACAAAACATGGCTAGGGTATGGTGATAACATTGGGAAGGGAGGAACAACTATTATATTGGAAAGGGAATTTGACACCAAAGTTAATGACCACTTGGATAAGAAACTCTAGGGCATTAGGATGAACCAAAATCAGCTCAGTTCTGAGGAAGAGTCCCAGAGAGCAATTACATGAAAGAGTGATTATACCATCAGCATAATTAGTAAAACTCCATTTTTTTTGCCATACTGAGAAAAGTTGCAACTATAGGTTTAGTGTTAGCCACATTAAGATCAATATATAAAGACTGTATCACATAGACACAGTATCCTACAAACAATTAGAGGCACAGGACTAGAGAACCATAGTAGAAAGGCTACTGGGTCACTTGGGAGGCAGAATGCTTGCACAATAAAGTTTGTGCAACCATCTTTGTGCAGGCCCCTCCCACCATCCACTGTGCCGTCAGTGTACAAAGGTGCCAGGTCCAAGGTCATAGTGCAGCGTGAATGTACCCTTTGTGTTCAGGCTCTGGACATTCATGAACAGTGGAGGAGAAACTAGCTTCAAAATGCATGAAACCAGAAGCTAGTCTGTGGAAAAATCCTCCTAAGCATCAGCTGTGTGAAAAGCTAGTCAAGTCTTGCCATGAGTTAAATGACATTTTAAGAACTCTAAAATATATTTCTGAAGACTTGGAATAAAAACCAAAGTGAAAATGAAATGCAAACATTTGATTCAATACATTTTGAATATACCATTTTAACTGTAATTTGGACAGACTTTTGGAATGTTTTAGTTCAACAAGTGAGAAACGATGTTTCATGGAGGCTTGGATCTCCATGCAAGGCATCTTTTGTCATGCGAAAATTGATTTATAAAAAAAAACACTGAGAAGAAAATCAATATGTAATGAAGGATGAAGCAAGAGTCATCTAAATAATCCAAAGTTGTTCTGACAACAAAAATTAAAATGCAATTCCCCAAAATTCAGATCCTGGGCAAAGCAGACAAGTGACAGCAGGTACTTGGGAGAGCAGCAGTGGGCAGGGCAGCCTCCCCGATGGTTTAATGTCATTAAGGGAGAAGAGCAACTCACGTGGCCTCGCTGGAGAAGTCATTTACATTTCTTACATTTTAGTAAGAACGATCCAACTATGGTTAAGATCACTTGACACACATGATGTGCCTTTACAATAAGGGCATAAGGACAAAGTTGGATAATGACCCTCATTCATTCAAGAAAAAAGAGCATCTTAAATTGTCCCTTACATAAAAGAAACTGATCAGAACTTTAAATCTGTGGCCCGCATCTCAAGGAAACTTACTACTGTCTGCTGATATTCTGCATCGATCCTAAAATTTACTGATAATTACCAGTGAGGGGTTCTGAGGGTGAAATTGTCCTAAACTGCCAGTGATTAGAAACATCTCGATTAACCAAGAAAAGGCTAAATTTTCTTCTGTGGAAAATATTATAATATTGCTAAGTCTGAAGAGCTGATCAGACTGAAGCTCAAAACCTACAAAAATATAGTATTGAATATGGATCAAGTGATTGATATGTCCGATTCATAGCTTTGTATTTTAAAATGTGTTAGCTTTGTAACAAATGTTATTCATTAATTCTTTGGTTCCTCTGTAAATTCTACATGCTGCGGCTTGAATAAGGATCCCCCAAGGGTCTAAGTGCCAAAATATTGTTCCCCTGGAATGCTGTTACTGGGATCTAATGAAGCCTTTGGGGAGAGGAGTCTGTGGGAGAGTCTGAAGCAGGAAGGGGATCTTGTGGGAGAGCCTTCAGTCAGTGGACTTTATCTTTCTTTCTTTGCCTCCTGGCCAAGAAGTGAGCAAATCTCCTCCACTGTGATGTGCCCCTTCACTTTCTTACAGGCCTGAAGCAGTGGTATCACTGTTCCAACACAGACCACAACCTTCCCAACTGTGAACTGAAATAAACATTTTCCCCATTAGTGACCTACCTCAAATACATCACTGGAGCGAGACACAGCTAGCACGCATGCACAGACACACACATGTGTGCACACACATACACACACACACACACACACACACGCCATTCACTTTTGTGTGTATTTTGATGGCAACCTTGTTGTGGGCTTTGCACAGTCCTCTCCGGGTCTTCTTGTCCCTGGTTGAGTGAAGGGAAGAGGAAGAGAGAGTGGAAGGCGACAGCTGTGACCTGGGTGTCTTGGAACGGAGTGGAGGCACAAAAGGTGGGAAGAAGTCACTGTAGATTTAGTTCAGAGAAAGCCCTGGCAGGAGTTATTGATCATCTGATGCAAAGATGAAGGAAAAGGAGGGAGAAAAGCTGCTTCTCAGGGTTCAGGAGGACAGCCGGCTGGACATCGACGCTGTGACCTGCAACAATGGGAGGGACACAGGGAAGAAAAGTAGCTCCCCTTGTCTGGGGCTTCTCAGGTGCATTGTGTTTCCCCCTTTGCCTTGACGCCTTCCCACAGAGCTTGTCTCCCAGACACTAGAGTCCTGCTGCATCAGACTCTCAACACAATAAAGGCAGAGCCAACTGCTTCACTTTCCTGGACGTCAGTTTGCTTTTCAATTGAAATTGAACCTGTGTATTGTGCCAATACCTACAAGTTGTTCTACAAAAGCTAGATTCAAAGATCTTAAATAAAAAAAAATTAAAATGGATAAGAGCCAAGACTGAGGCTAAAGACACCAGGATTAGCACTTCGGTTCTGCCCCTTGTCGTCTGGGGTCCTTGGAAGAGCAGCATAACTTCTCCAAGCCTCTTACTCCCCATCAAAAGATGAGAATGAATATATGCCTAGGATTTTAATAAGGTAAAAGGATAAAACGATGCATGCACAATTCTTATCACGGCATCCAGCATGCGTCAACACTTAATAAACACTATGATGCCCTTGCGTTTGGTTTTCTTTCTATACAGACCATACCTTCAGCAGGGATACCACAAAATCAATGTAGTGGAGAATATGAAGCAAGAGAAGTCATATTTTGAGCATAAAAACTTATCTTAAATAACGTAAGGACAAGATAATAGGTTTCTTCGCTCTTGCAGTCCTAAGAGGGGCTGGGGGGGAGGGGACTAAAAGGCACTGTGGGCAAAAATAGAATGAATTTACCCAATTCTTTACTGCACTATTTAACCTCTGCTTTCTTAATCATACGCACAGCAGGGGAAAGAATGTGCTAAAACAATTCATGTGTCATGAACAAAGCAGCCACGGATTTTAGCTCAAAAATCACGCTAGGAAAACCACCAGTTGGAAGTAAAGTAATAAGGCCAAATTTATTTTCTTAATTGAGTCTTGAGTTACAAGCAACCCTTTAATTACATTAATCAAGAGGCTTCCTCTTAGCAAATGATGAGGGAAATGTATTGTTCGAACTTTTGCTAAATTCGTTTCTAAAAATTGCTGGATATTATTCAAACATATGGAAAATAGGCCCCTTGATTTATTTTTCTTCTGGCTTTTTATTTTTGCCTTTATCTTTTCATTGTAGCCATAACAAAAGACAAACACACACTAACTTCTAGACATGACTGTAAGTCACATTTGAAACATTTAAAACATTTATATTTTCATGTTTTTAAGTGTTAGCAGGCCTTGACTAGACTAAATTACTTTGTTGCCGTTAAACTTTAACACCATTTTTTTTCATTGTTCCAATTTTGGAAATTTTGATGTACTTCCAAGAAAACTGGCTCTGTGAATTGCATGACTATCAACCAGAAGACAGCTTACCTATGCAAGACATGAGAAACCTAAGGTTAGGGGAGATCCAATGAGTTTGCCCAAAGGTCATGGAATGATTGAATGTCAAAAATGGATCTGAACCCAGGCCTACTGGCTTATCGTCTTTGCAAACGCCATGTAAATCTTTTGGAAGAAAGGAATGCCCTTCTTCCATTTCCATTCTTTAATATGTGTTGTTACTCCCCTTGTTGGTCTGTCTTCCGCTGCATCCAACCCTGTCTGAACACTCTTTCTCACCTGACGCCACTTGGGCTCTGTGTGTTCACTAAGCATCCCTGATTCTTTGACTGACCTCCCTCCCCTGCCAATGAGTAGGCTGCCTGTTAGCTGTGTTTCTAGGACACTCTACATACACTTTGAATAATTATTTTTCTTACCATCCTTACCCCACTGCATACCCACACACTGAACTGTGGCCCGTTTGAAAGTCAGGGCTGTATTGTTCATTGCTTAGCCCTAGACCTATAGTGCATGGCCAGGAAAGACACCTGGGAAATGACAGAGAAAATGAAAACTTTGTTGGTTTGAGAGAGGAGCTTGTTATGCAGCCCAAGTCAACCTCAGACTTACAATCCTCCTGTCTCAGACTCCCCAGTGCTGGCATCAGGGTATATGCTGATGCATCTGGCCATAAGTGATTTTAGAAATATGGAGCTACTCTTTTCTGTAAAAAGAGAGCATATATAGGAAAGCCTTAACGAAATGCTTGAACTTAACCAGTGAAGACACACAGAACTTACAGAGGTGGGCAAAGGAAATGTTAAAATTTAAAGCCAGTTATTTGGAATAAGCCCTGAATTGAAACGCTCAAATTTTAAAATCCTTACAGGAAACTTTTAAAAATATTATTCCATATTTCTGTTGTTGACAGTCACAGTTTGCGAATGCAATAAAAGTAATGTTTTACAATAAGTACCATAAGTGTATATATTAAACGTTTTCTATTTTCCAACCTTTAAAAGCCATCACTATATCATTTACATAGTGTCTAGTCAAGCCTGAGCACAGAGCATTGCCTTAGCAGTGCTGTCAAGCAGCTCAGAAACAATTTCATTGGTCAAATATTTTATAAACAAAACTGACCCGAGACAGGTGTTGCTTCTCAGACAACTTAGTTCAAGATGAAGCCAGGCACAGTGGCACATACCTTTAAACCCAGCACTAGGGAGGCAGAGGCAGGAGGATCTCTGTGAGTTCACAGCCAGCCGAGTCTACAGAGCAAGTTCCAGGACAGCCAAGGCTGTTACAGAGAGAAACCCTGTCTCAACACAAAACCAAACAAAACAAAACATAAACATAAACATAAACAAAACAAAAGCAAAAACAAAATCCACGATGAAACCGAATTAGATAGACAGACTTGGTCTTCTGTAGATGGTAGGCCTGTGCTGGACCTGCAAATCAGTCTTTCTCACACTATGGGGTGCTAAAGAGCCAGAACCACTGTCTTCAAAAGGAGATGTGATCACCTTGCTTTTCCTACACAGCAACCCCTGATCACCTTGGAGCTCATTTGGAAAAAGGAAAACTTATATACACAGCATAAGTCTCAGGAAGACAACAGTGGAGGCAAATGATATCAATATCTCGATAAAACATGATAAGTACTTTGTGCAGGAGGTGAAGCAGTATTAGTTTCAAACTAATTGTCCATCTTCATTCTGTGAACTGGCATTTTAAGTAGATTATCTATTTTGGGACTCTCTTTTGGGATTAATACATAGTCCTTTGAAAGCATAGCAACCTTTTGGTGCTATTCCTGTGTATATATAGTCAGCAATGTTGTCAAGAGCTGTTGGGGAAAGGACTCTCTAAATACATCCCAGGAGTTAGCAGTATTTGATATTTTTTATATGAAACTATCAATGTGTTTTCCATAATCCATCACCAGTACTGCTAAGTGTAAACATTTTAAATAAAAATAACCATTGGCCAGCACAGTATTTCTCCTGTTCTCGATAATCAAAGAAATATGTATCAAAAATTAATGGTTATACACAAATTCCCCAAGAGTCGAATCTATTTTGACATGTTTTTACTTTCTAAGATGTTTATTGTCCTTCATTTTTTTGGCTTTGTGTCAGATTGTGTTAAAAAAGTTGACTGACAAAGGTGTCCCCCTAAGTTCACCATGCCCTTCCCTTCCTTGTTTCTCTCTGTGGCTGTCCCTGACTGTCATGTTATTCCCTTGCCACCAATATCCATCCCTCAACTGTGGCCATTTTTGCACAGTATTACAGTTGATTACATACATATTTGTTCCTCCAGTCTTCTAGCATCTCCAAATCTCTCCACTACATTCCCATTGAGGACAAAATCTTGCTTATATCATACCTAATATATGACAAATGACCAGATCAATTGAGTGTGTCTAAATATTACACAAGAGGCAAAATTGTGTATGGTAGAGTGTAGAATTTGCTAGCAGAGTCACAAGGGACCTAGCGACAGTTTTCATTTGACATGAACACACGTGTGTTGCACACACACGCATGCACACACACACACACACACGCACACCAAAAGAAAAATTAATAAAGCAGAAGTAGAGGATGCTTTGAAGGGATACAGAAGGGGCTGGAGTGGTGGCTCAAAGGTTAAGAGTGCTTGCTGTTCAATCATGAGGACTGGAATTTGGATCTTAGAACCCCCAGTACACAGCTCATAAATTCCTGAAAGGGATCCTGCAAGGGATCTGATGCCCTCTTTTGGCCTCTTTGGGCACTGCACTCACATGTGCTCAAATACACAGAGAGATGCACACGTATACAAACATAAATAAAATCAATCTTACAAATAAAAAGGAAAGAGTTGTGAGCATTGTCCATTAATGAATTCTTAAAGACCACTCAAGTCCCATATTGGGCACTGTGAGAACAAAAACCTTTCAAACCTGGCAAAGCTACAGGGAGAAGTCTGCAGAATCCAGGCCTGTACTCCCCAGTGCAAGTCTGCAGCATTCACCCTTCACTTTTGTCAGCCCTACATTTCACTCTCCTTTAGTAACCACAGCAGCAAATATAATAATAAAGCCTTGCTTGTATAGGAGGTTTATCTTGTTAGTGCACTGAGGCCAATGGAGCTCCATAGGGGCTTAATATGTACTCTCCTGGGTGATTTAAAGGTGATAACATGGTGAGATTCATTGTCATCTAGTTCCAGATATTAATAATATGACTCAGGAGTTTTACATTTCTTAGAGAAGCAACTTGGCTAAATCCTTGCCACTGTTTCTTACTGGGGTCATCTGGACTACAGTTCCCAGACTATCTGCAGAAAGGATGTTCTTTCTGTATGGGGAACCATTGTAATCTATCATAGCTGGTACCGGGTCCATGGATTACAAGTGTAGAATGTCAGCCTGCTAAATTAAAGCTTTGCTGTAGACCAGCTTGCTACACAATTATCTCCCCATCCATGTCCTATAAATCAACCTTGGGCTCCAGCAACCAGAAACTTCCGCAAAGCATGCAAAGCACCTAGGTTTTGTATTGATTGTGTTGTGCTGTGTGGGGCATCATCTAGAACAGTACGCCATTGCTGCTGCCCACTGCTTGAAAAATAAACTTCCCTGTCACTTGAACCTATTTAGGGGATTGTCTGTGTTCTCAGTTTGTGTGTGTGTGTGTGTGTGTATGTGTGTGTGTGTGTGTGTGTGTGTGTGTGTGTAGCTGTATGGTATTTATGTTAAAATAATAGGAAGTGAATTTAAATAGAAACACTTCTCATGTCTTATCTCTCTACAAACAACAACACTGAAAAACATAATTTACAATAAATTATCACGGCATTTGTTGGTGCAGCCAGCTTTTGCTTTGTGAGCTCACACCTAAGCTCACGAGATGGCACTTCAGAGTAGGTAAGCCGCATAAGGTACCTCTGGAGGTGATTAAATCTGACAGATGCTGGGGGAATGGTGAAGTTTAGAGGCACACCAGCAGACACCTTAGAAAATTCTTGTTAAAATAATAAAGCATCTTACGTGGCGATAGAAAAACGGCTCTGCTAAAAGAATGCATCAGTTAAAATGTTATACTTTCGTGTCTGAGACCAAAGGAAAATTATTCACCAATAAGCAACTAGATGAACCAATTACTGGAAAATAGACTGTACAGAATAGTGGTGATTTAGGAATGTGGAATATTATCTTCCCAGATGTCCATATTTACACATTACCATCAAACCCAATGAGAATAAAGACTTCTGCGGCACGCAGAGGCTAAAGAAATGGAGTGTGTCTTTTCATAACATTTTGATAGTCTCTCTGCTCTCCAAAACATACCTTAAACACCAGATTCATCAAAGGTAAAGTCGTCCTCGCCTCCCTGGGCAGCGATGGCGATCAGATGGTTAGTGTTTACAACAAGACTCCCAATCAGAGATCCGGTACGGCTTAATTGCAGACTGTATAATTAGATTAACCCAATTAATGAGATAGCTCAGTTTCACAATGCACCTTTATTATTTGAATGGTCTTTAGTCCCGGTTTCTTATTTCTAGCAGGGGAATCTTGAAACAGTTGCTTTGTCCTTGCTCGGTTTTGATTACCGCAGCAATGTTAGCTTTTCCAGATTGATAGGGCAATGTGTGGAAGCAGCATATTACAAGATACGCTGTTTTCTGGTGGTCTTGCGTAAATATAAGCACCTAACGCACAGAGTTCCTTTGTCAATTTCAGCAAGTTCCTTGACTGAAGTAAACGAACGTGTACCAGAATGCACTGTTGCGGTAGCAACCCTTCTTCTTACCTCCACCACGGTCACATAAGAGTGAAAACCAGAAAGCCCCGTCAGGTGTCTCCCAGACCTGTAAGCCCCTCACTGAGGAGCAGACTCCATCATTCTGAAGTCTCAGGCTCCTGCCAATGCATCTTCATTTTATGTAACTCCATAGAGCATAGCCAGCCTCCAGAGGCATCTGTCTAATCATGAGAAGAAGAATTTTTAAGAATGAGTGACCACACACCACTGGATATTCCAATGAGAAGCAGCCTGAGTTCAGGGTGTGACTAACGTCCAGGAGGATAATCCTAAAACTCTATGTCTATCAGGGAAGTCATGCAATGAAGACTTATCGGCCATCTGAGCCCACACAATGTGGTCTTACATTTAATTATTGCATAAATACCATTACTGCCCCACAAATCAGCCACCCACACATACATGTGCACACACAAGCACATGCATACTTTAAAATTTTTCTCTACGCCATACATAGTGCAGGTACTTTCCACACACTGACCTGAACCTCACTTGAAACCCAAAGGCTGGAGTCATTGCACCTCCGTCTTACAGACTGTCCTGACCCTGAGACCGGGGATGAGCAGGCGCTCCAGCTGCTGTGTCCATATAGCAGATGGTGCAGTCTATAGTGCTAGACTGTTAAAAACAGTCCGTGGAGTATTAGTAACTGCTCTCCTCCCACCCAAAGAAAGGAATGATTTGAAAAGTGAAAATGAGAGTCTAAAACCCACAGGACAGAATCAGAGCCACAGTCCCCAACGGAAAGCCGAGACACCCCCGGAGGTCTCAGGAGAGGAGCTTGGGACCACCCTTGGATTCCTTCCATAAGAGTCATGGATCAGATCTGGAATTAGGGACCAGGGGGACAAGGATGCTTAACCCACAACAGCACTCATTCACCCAGCTTTGACTTGAAAATCGTTTCATCCATGAAAAGTTATTTCCCCCACTGTCTTCCATCCTGAGTCATCGGGCCATATTTAATTTTAATCATTAATATGTAAAAATAATAAAAGTCACCAAAACAGTCCATAGTCAATTTTCTGATAAAGTAAATTTGCTCCCCACCACCACCGTTTGGGATTTAAATGGCCTCCAGAAAGTGTTTTTTTTTTTTTTTGAAACTAAGTGTTAATTAAAAATATGGAAATGGATTTCAAGCATATTACAGTGCAGGGGGCAAGAAGTCGGCTCATACAACCACACCCACTCCTAAAAAATTTTTTTTTAACTGTCTAGGTTACTGGTTTTTCACATTCCTCTTCCTAGAGAAATCTGTGATCCTGGTGAAAACAGTAATTATAATGACAACAAACAGGACAAATAGCTCGCTGAGCAGAGCCAGCCACTGTCACCACTGCTGTTACAACACGAATTAGTCATGTTCTCACACGGTGCCGTAACCCCAACTGATGCTTTCTACACAGTGCCGTATTCAAGAGAGAATTCCATCTCCCACGCCATAGGTTTGGGCCTTAATTTTGGGACAAGTTCTCTTACTGAATTTAATTGAGAACTTTCCTCTTCAGATCCCCAGTGTGTGTCATCCCCCCCTTTTTATTCTTTTGTGCTTCCATTTACTCACCCATAAACTACAGATAGATATTTTAGCCAATAAAGAATCGATGTAGTGTTGGAATTACCCCCCCCCCAAAAAAAAGATCAGATAATACTGGTTTCCTGCCAACCACAGGTGGATTCAAGTTCTGACTGGATTTCACCATTTCGTGTAACCATGGCTCAGTCATTTAACATCTCTGGTTTTAGATGTCGTGATGTCACTGAAACCTCTCCTCACAACGATTCCAGAGTGTGTCAGTAATGTGTTTTGTTAACCAGCCCCTGCCCATTTCTCCTAAACAAGTGTTTTGCCTCCTTGGCACTTCTTTTTCTGAGTGGGGGCTGGCTTACCCACTGCAAAGCACCACCGCCTACCTTTACCAGGGTACTCGGAGTGGGGTGGGGTGGGAGGTAGCACAAAAGGAAAAAGCAATGCAAAATCTGTGAATCTTGGTCCTGGAGGGTGTCATCTCCACTGCCCTGAGGAAGGTTCCTAACATGAGGATCTGAATGAAGGAGTGAAGACTCTTCAGAATGTGAAACTACCCTGTGTTTAGATTAACCAACACTGGGGCCTGGGCTGTAGTAAGAGGCTGCTAGTTCATTTCCTGGCTGCCCTGACTTGAAAAAAATCACACAAAAACTATATTATTTGCAATACTGTTTGGCCAATAGCTTAAGCGTATTGCTATCTAGCTCTTACATCTAGAATTAACCCATTCCCATTATTTTATATTTTACCAGGAGGCAAGATTCCAACTGGCAGCTCACATCTTTCCCCTCTGGTGGCTCCATGGTGTCTCCTTGACTCTGCCTTCTTTGTCCCAGCATTCAGTTTAGTTTTCCCCTTCTAACTCTATTCTGCCCTGTGCAGGCCATAGATAGTTTCTTTATTACCCAATGGTTTTCACAGCATACAGAGGGGAATCTCACATCATCTCCCCTTTTCTGTCTAAATAAAAAGGAAAGTTTTAACTTTAACATAGCAAGATTACATACAATGAAACAGGTATCAAGCAAGAATTACAGTTACAATATTTACATCTACTTTATCTTTTATCATAACTAAGAAAAACTATAATTGTAACTATTTATTCTTCAACTCTATCAAAGACCCCAGAAGGATATAATATCACCTAAGTAAACAGAAAGTACATTGTAAGCTACTTCCAAAACTCTAGAATTGACAGAGACATCTCGCTGCCTGGACAGTTACCCAAAGTTCTTCTATACCGTTGGGGCATCCATTTACAGCCTACAGGTCCATAGTATCCAACAGACTTTTCCATGAAGCAGGAAATCTGAAGATCTGTTCTGCCTTGTAATGGCAAAGTCCATCAGTTGCTTTCTTCTATGTCCTGCAGAATGTCTGACAGACTCTTTCATGTAGCAGGAACTCCAAAGGATCATCTCACCTTTAAGGCAAGTTCAGCAGTCATTTCTCTGTGGGTCCTGCATGTCCAGTTCATACAGCACAGCGTCAAGCAGTCTACCAAGAGCAGTTGAGTACCCAAATGGCTAATCAACACCATAAAGAGCCTCTTTGGTGCCCATCATCCTCTTGAAGTAGCTTGGTGCCTCCAGGAGCAAATGTATTTCATTGTCATGAAAAGTCTTAAGTTCTTAAACATTTTAAATACCATATTCTGTAGTCTTTGAAAGGTTTGAAGAATGCCTATACATCTGAAATACACCTCTATACATCTAGAAAATCTAACTAACATGACTACAAGCTTGACTAATATAAATGACTATCTGTTACTCTGTATTTCTTAATTATACATTAAATTTTAAAATGAACTACACAAACACAATACCTTAATCAAGATCAGAAATACATATACACAGTATAACAAAAATGATCTTAAATTTGTATCAATAAACCAATATCCATACCAATGCAAATCTCTATAGCATATCCCCCTTTAAATGTAAACAAACATTTATAGACAATATTTGGGAGTTTGGGCATAGTTCTCACCAAACTGCTTCCTGCTTTTTGTTGGGCAAAGTGATTTTAGGGGTGTTCACAGTGACCTTTTGGGGGGTCTTGGTCCATCAAACCACATTAGTCTGTAATTAATCCACAGGTTCTCATCTTCTGTGGAAACAAAAGCAGAACCTCTTTTCCAAAGCAACATATCCCTAGACTCAAATTTTGGAATCAAGATACCTTTAAAATATATAGGTTGGTTTATCTTAGCAGTCCATACAATAAAATGTTTCTCTGTATTTAGCTCCTTCACAGCCAAAATATTCAAAGAAAACACAATAATATATAATCCAGATGCTCTGTTTATATTCCATCTTTACATGGCTACTTTTCTTAATCTATTACTGTTTCTACAAGTTTAATATTTATTTTATTACCTTTACTCCTTTAACCTATGACAGTCTGTACTCTTTTATATTACATTTACTGTCTCTTTACTCTTTTTCTTCTCTCTCCCAAGCCTACTTATATTTTTTAAACACACCGTGTCTCATCTAGAGGTCTTTTTATGAATGAATCTGTCCTATTGTGTATTTGAAATCCTTTTCTGTCCAAGAGCACTTCTTAAAATGCAAAACAGCTTGGCTAGGACTAAGGCTGCTTTTCCTTTTGGCTCCACCCAGTCCAACATGGTGGAGGTCCGTTCACTGCCTCTGAGAGCCATTCTCCTGCCCCAGGTCCAGGGTCAGGTAGCATCAGGTCTGTGTTGCCATTAAGCAAGTTGTAGCACTCTGTTCACAAACTCCATTTAAATGCTCCATAGCCAGACTCCCCAGAAGAGTCAGAGTTTGTGCTAGCAGAATGGCCCAGCAGGAAACCACAGTTTCAAAACCAACCATGCAGTTTGGAGGTTTTGTGTATATGTGTGTGTGGTTCTTTGTTTTTTTGTTTGTTTGTTTGTTTGTTTTTGTTACCCCTGAATCAGGAAGACCTCTCTTAAAGGAGCTGTGGCATGCCACCAGCAAACAGAGCAAGAAGCTGTGTTAAACTCTGTTGTTTTTTTTTTTTTTGTATGTGTCTAGAATTCCTCTTTAAGCTTTCTCAGGTTTTATGTGGATATAATAGACCACACTGGAGTGCCAATTCTGTAGTAAGAGGCTGCTAGTTCATTTCCTGGCCACCCTGACCCAAAGTAATCACACAAAAACTGTATTATTTGCAATACTGTTTGGCCAATAGCTTAAGCATATTGCTAGCTAGCTCTTACATCTAAAATTAACCCATTTCCATTAACTCATATTTTACCATGAGGCTCATGGCCTACCAGCAAGGTTTCAGCTGGCAGCTTGCATCTTTCCCCTCTGGTGGCTCCATGGCCTCTCCTTGACTCTGCCTTCTTTCTCCTAGCTTTCAGTTCAGTTTTCCCCACCTAACTCTATTCTTCTCTGTGCGGACCATAGACAGTTTCTTTATTAACCAATGGTATTCGCAGCATACAGAGGGGAATCCCACATCACTGGGGCAATGAAAAAGTGGGTAAAACATTTGCCACATAAGTGTGAGGACCAGCCTTCCAATGGTCAGCAGCCTGGTGGACATGGTAGCCCACATCCATTGCCAGTGCTTGGAGGGTGGAGACAAGGGAATCCCTGAAACAGGCCGGTTATCTAGACTAGTAGAATCTGTGAGTTCTGGGTTCAACTGAGAGAGCCTGTGTCAGGTAGGGAATGATGGAGGAAGATACCCAATGGCAACCTCAGGCTTCTACAGCCATGTTCATAAATATATACACTCATGAGTATTCACATACACACACCTGCGTGTCCACTCACATGCAAACACATATGCACACATACTACACACATACACAAGCAACAAGCAAAAGCACCGTCATTCATCAATTCATACAGGAGCTTACCTGTCAGTTAAAGACAGCTATCAAGGACAGACAAATCAGTGTGAATGAGATCGTCTGCCCTGTGTCACTCAGGTGAGCACTACGTGGGAACTGCCCTGCTGTGATGCAGCTAGCTTCCAAACGGGACCACATCTCGTCACGCCTATATCAAACCAAACTGTAGCTTATCAAACCAACTAGCCCACCCTGAAGTGTTTTAAATGAATGCATACCCTCCTGGCATACCTCTGAGAGAAGCAAGGCATAATTCCTTGCCTTCAGTCGACATGGCTCGCCCACCACTACAACTAAAGGTCGCTGTGACAAATGCCTTTAACTTGGGAGGTATTGGCAGGCGGATCTCTGTGAGTTCGAGGCCAGCCTGGTCTACAAGAGCTAGTTCCAAGACAGGTTCCAAAGCTACAGAGAAATCCTGTCTCGAAAAATCAGAAGAAAAAAAAATGTTGGCAATCCCGTATAGCTGGAGTCCGAGGTCTATGAAGGCAAGAACTTGGTCTTCAGAGATACAAATGAGCGTTATGAGAAACAAGGGGGAAAGGGATGGCAGACATCATGAGACAACCTAGAGATGTCCCCAAAGACCTTTGAGACTGATGTAACCTTAGACACAAGACGGGGAGAGCAACCATTCTGCTGTGAGTCCAATAGCTGTACAGCTCCTGACATCACTGAGATAGAGAGGATGGGCAGAGGAGGAGGCCTGCGAAGGCAACAAAACTGAGTGTGTAGCAAGTCCCCGCCTGGCCTGCGTAAAACTCCAGCAAGCGGCGAATGTAGAGCCGAGCTAGCCTACATCACTGCAGAGAAGCACTGGGTCCGCGCAGCCTCCGTCTTGTGTAAACAGAGCAAAGGCCACTTGAAATTCAGTAATTTCAAGTTACGTGGAACGTAACTTCCATGACTGGAATAGAGACAGCCTAAAGCCACTCTGTGAAGGACTTTACAGAAAACCATCTGAGACACAATGGAAGCAGGAGGAGCCAATCTAGGACTCCAATAGCCACTGGGGGCGGAAACCCAAATTTCTAGAACATTCCAGCCTTGAATCAAGATATCACCTAACTATTTCAGAGATGCATTTAAGACTAAATTGGCATAATTTGCTAAATATAGGCAAAAGGGTTTTGTTGTTTTTAGGTTTTGTTTTGTTTTTTTTTTTAATGAGAACTCCGTGTGTAAGAACAGCATTGTCCAAAAAGCCTGGCTTAGTCTTAATTACTAAGATTTCTTATCTGACGACAGAAAACTCCAGAACCTTAGAGTTCCTTCAAGCCTGTTCTTTGCAGTTCGTGACTCCCCCAGATGCTTGCCATTCATACACACCCGCTAGATAAAGAGCTGAGCACTGAAGAGGAAGGGCCTGGGCTCCTGCTAAGCGAGTCTGCTTTTACAGTTACAAGCTCCAAAAAAGTGACCCAGGCAGTGACGTCTCCACCCCATACAATTAAAGAACCAGCTAGCCAGAGATTAAAAGGGCGAGTCAGGGAACCAGGGAGAGCTAAGCAGAAAGGCAGGGAGATATTTATAACTATGACAGCAAGTTTCCTAGTAAGAATTTACGAGCCTATCAGACAAGAGGGAAGCACTCAGTCTATGAATTTAAAAAAAAAAATCCAAAATGTAAACATCATGCCCTCGGCAAACTTTCTTTAGCTGAAAACGAAGGCTGAGGTTGACTGAAGCAAAAGGCTACATTTTCGTGGTCTCTTGTTTCCTTGATGCGAAGGCTTACCGGCTGATTTACAACTTCCCGTGTTGTTTTTCAACTCTATATTTGTCAGCGCATTTTTTAATGTCAGATTACTTAAAATAGACACGCCGGGTCTTCGCCGTCAGGAACAATAACATCCATTGACTTCTCTAACTCTACAAGTTTCAGAACGCTTCACAAACATCCTAAACGTTTAGTCTCCCAAACGCCGTATTTCTAAATGGAATTCATTTCGCTGTGGTTTTAAGAAGTTGTTTTTGGGTTTTTTGGGTCCCCCCCAACCTTTCTGATGACTCTAGGCCTGGAGTTCCATGAGAACGCTTTGAAGTTAAGTGAATTATGTGGCCGCTTCATCCTAATAGACTCGGCCTCCTCTTGCTCAAGCATTTTAAACAGTCAAAGAAACAGAAAGCACCCCCAACCCCGCCCTAAAGACTAGAACCAAAGAGATTTAGTATTTTCCCATTGTAATTTCTCTTCTAACCACTATAATTTATTGTCTGCAATAATTTCTGCAAATTACAGGTAGTTAGCTGCTCAAGAAAAGAAAGAATATTCTAAAATTTGAAAACCATGAAATGGCTTCATCTGGCTATAAGCCCTCAGCAGGGCCAATGAAAATGCAGAAGGAAAAAAAGTATAAAACCCAGACTTTAAGTTCACAACTGACAACTCAAAGCAGGCTTTCTCCTAAGACGATTGCTTAACTCATCTTTCTGACTCGGCAACCGAGAGTGCTGCTTAATCTCAAATCCTTAAAAAGATTATCTGATGTACTTTTTAAAATACCAAAACACTCAGAGATCATGCAGTGCATTCAATAATAGCAAACAATAATGCATGTATGACGACAGTATTTTTGAAATATTTCATAGTGTCCACAGGTCCCTATTGCTGACGATAACACGGTCTGGTAAACAAGCATACTGCAGGTGGTCCAAAAACAGTATTCTGAAAAATCACTCGGTGTTTCCCAGCTATTTATAACCACGTTTCTGACTCTCCCCCTGAGGAAGTTGCCAGATAGTCAGTCTAAGAATCAAAAGTACAAAACCAAATTTAGTACTTTCAAGATCACTGCTGCTTCGTCTTCACAAGAAAGCACTCGCAAGGCCGCCTTGCACAGATTCTTTACTTTTGATAAAAACGTGTGAAAGGGAACAAGTGAGATCTAGGCCACCACAGGCCACATTTGACAAAGAAAAACAAAAGATAGACTGACAAATGAAGCAAGGGAGACAATAAAATCCCCCTTTATCTACTAAGCGAATTATTTACTTCGAGACAGTTGCGAAATGCCTAATAATACCAAAGAGAGCGTTCCTGGGTCCAGGGAACTCACCAGATGAGGTGGCATTGGTTGTGTTTGTGAGACTGTCACTAATGGGAAGCATTGTTGAGAGCACATCCTACTGAGTTCACCAAGTTACCTCCTCAACGTTAACAGATACAGATAGCATGGACCCATGTCATCAAATACGGCTGCTGTAGTCTGTCTCCCAGTGACCCCATCGGCGAGATGATCTTTTGAATAATAACAGTAATTATAAATAATAATAAGGTTTAATAATACCTCCCCCTTTGAAGAACGCCCAGCATTTTTATCCGCATTATCTAATTTGTGCTTGAAACAATTCAATGTAGTAGCCAGGTAGCAATTATCATTACCCTTGTTTTATAGATAAATAAACCGAGGCCCAGGGATTTTCTTCGCATCACACAATTAGGAACAGAGCCAAACCCGGAGTCTATAATTCAGCTCTCTCCATCTTCCAGATTACTGTGTCCTCAGAAAATATCTGGGCATCCGAAGAACAGTTCTGCCCCTTAGGAAATGTTTGTGCTGGAGTCAGACCAAAACATCTACTAAACTGCATTTATACTAGAGAAGGTAGGCCTTTTCTGATTCGTGTGGTCATGATGGGAGGCACACCCAGGTTCTACCAAATGGTATCACTGGCCCCAGACAGAAGAACACTTGAAAATCCCAAAGCTCTCTAAAAGACTCTAGAATCAATTTAATTAATTATCCTGTGTGTATATATATGATAATCGGATAATGTACATATATACATATATGTATATATCATACATACACACACATATATATGTATATTTCAAACCTAAGTTAAACATGATCAAGTCAAGATACATTCATAAAAATGGGCCCAAGGTGTTAACTGGTGTACCCTAACCAGATTGCAAATTGGCTTTCTGGGGCTTGCCAATTTAAATTCTTCCCTGCAGTTTCAGCTGGAGTGGGGCGTCTTCATTTCCTGCTCCGACTTGTTGTGCTGTGCTACCAGTCCCAGTTTAGGGTGATTAGCGTGTGTGTGGATCTGCCGGTCCCGAAGCTCTGTTAAGTTATAAATGTTCAAACTACCAGTGTGCTGTGGGTAAAAATAGCACTTGCTATTACATGTCAATTCATAGCCTGCGGGAGCCTGGCAACGTTTTGAACCTTTTCAAAATGTAAATACTGCATATTAAGCATAGGAGAGAAAAATTAATGGGCTGCTTCTGCAAAATCATTCCCAAGTCAAAAACCCAAAAGAAGAGGAGGAGGAAGAGGAAGAGGAGAGGAGGAAGGGGAAGAAGAGGAAGAGGAGGAGGAGAAGGGCACTTCTCACAGAACTGCCATCTGCAGCAATGGGTATAGTAGTAAGTTTGTAATGGCCAGAACACAAGAAGAAAACGACTCTAGCAGTGGATGGATTGATGAGCCTCTCTGATCATCTCAGCTTTTGAATTTCCTCTTTTAACTTTCAGTTTATGGCTTCCCTGTGACCTTGCAGGTGCCGTTCTTATGCTACCACTTTACACGCAGGACACCATTTGTTGTTGTTGTTGTTGTTGATTTTTTTTTCCAGAAGCACACAAGCACTTCTTCATTAGACTTGCAAATGAGTCATGCCTTTCCTGGGGGTGGGAGGGCAGTAGAAACTTTACAAGAATTGTTTTGTGCCTTTTCCCCTCAGTTCATGGTGAGGAAAGTTGGCAATCAAGTTCGCTTTTTGAAACTTTGACATATTTTAGTAAGTTCTGATTTACATATGAAGTCATCCTCCAACAATTCCAAACAAATGTCTTTTCAAAGCGAAGTCTACTTTTTGCCTTTGGCTCACGACAGAACTGAGTAGATTGTTCTTGCTTTTCAACCACTCAAAATGGTGGAAAGTTGTAGGCTCAGTAGATCCTTTAACGTCACAGATCCTCTAACAACAGATTTTAATAACTGTCAATTCACCACCTTAAGGACTCTTGAATGGTACAAGCATAACCCACAACCCCTTTGTGGGTTACCTAGTCTCCAAAGTGCCACAGCATGTACCACGTGACACTGTCACATGACTTCTCAGACACACTAAGATCTGGAGACAGAGTCTGATTTCCTATAAGCATATTTTCAGAGCCAAACTGACCCTCCAGAAGAGGTCAAAATTCCTAGTGTTTATTCCCATGGTAGACATCCAATTCATATTGGAAACACACATTTCAAAAGATTTCTAGTGATTTCATTTGGCTCGCAAGTAAAGGGCCCACATTAGAAAACAAAAAAATGAAACGATTTTTGATGGTGGAGTTTTGTACTGATGAGTATTAAATTATGCCAAAAAGCCTGTCGTTTGCTATTCCTTAAATACCGTAGCCCAAGTCAAGTAAAGCATGGATTACAAACCACCTTCAATAACACAAGTGCACACAAAGAACAATACAGCCAGCTTCAGGTAATTTCCATGTAACAGATAACATCTGGGGGAGATGCAGAAAGTAAGTTATGCAAAACTAATTTGCAAGTGACCACATCTGTGGACGTTATTTATTGCATGTTCACTTAACAGTCCATTATTCTGTTTAGAACTCTCTTCTCTTCTTTATTAGAGCTTTTAACATATTCACCTTGGTTCCAATGGCCTGCTCATAATCAGGGGGAAAAAAGTCTAAGTGGCATTCACGTGGAGCAACGTGGCTGTTTTTATTATATCCGTTTGTGTGCAAGCATTCAGAAATGGCAAGAGAAACATTGATTGCTTTGCATCCAAAGTAATACTTAGGGGTATTTGAATGTCAAGCAAAACCAGTCATTTGACCAAATGGATGTGTGTATATATCAGAAAGTCCTACCTTTTTAGCTCAGCGTTAGGCCTGAGGCAAGTCTCTCTAAGCATTTCTTGGTCTGAATGTCATGGGTGCTAGTCTCCTGTGGAAAGGAGGTGGGGGTGAGAAGTGACTAAATCCACACCAAATATGCTGTTGTTGGTTTTGTTGCTGTTGTTTTATTTTTTAAATATGCTTACTTTATCATTTTTCTGTTTCTATTTTTCCAGTTTTAAAAGGTAACACATTAGACTTCTGAGGGGGGAAATATGAGACAATTGCCATCCTACAGAAATGTATAAAAATAGTTATAAAACTGGCTTTATTTAATTTGCTTCAACTATTCGTAGACTTGAGGAAATTATAATGTTCTCTCAGAAAATCTAACTCAATAAAGCTGACCATGTCTCTCTGTTTTAAATAGATTTTATTACAGAGCCAGTGATGTTGTAAAACATGAGGTTTTGTTAAAAAAAAATACAAAGGCCTAATTGTATTTTTTAAAGAAAGTAGTATTGCATCAGACGGTTTTATTCAAGCATGTTTGCTGGCTCCTTGTGCTCACCAAAATTATTGATTCTAATTTCTCTTGGACTTGTTTTTTAAGGAAGGCGATCACTTTCCATAGAGAAAAATTCACTGTGATGATACTTGGGATCCTTTTGTTTATTTCAAACTCTGTATTTAAAACTGCACCTTCGTCTACTGCCTAGCACAGCTAAATTTAATTCTTCGTGAAAGAGAGAAACAGCTGTGGTTCGGTTCATTAACAGTATGCAGAGCATGCAAAGAAAAGAAATTCTCACCCCCACTCCTGTGCATGAATTGAATCAATTTAATAGTTACATGAACTACACACATTAAAAAAATCAAGAGAAAGAAAACCTCAACTGTCAGCCGTAATTTCAATTTCTGGGAATAAATGCAAGCTTCAGTCTACCAAAGAAAGGAAGCATGGAACCAGAGGGATCCAAGTCTTTACGTGGGTGTTAGGGCACATGTGTGTATGCACGTGCACACAGATGCACCTTAACACATTCATTCACACACACACACATATACACACAAAATACATTCACATACATTGACTCATACACATATACATTTATACACATGTGCAAATCATATACACACACAGAGATGCACACATATACATTCATACATACATGCACATCATATATACATACACACAGCTGCACACATATACAATCACACATACACGCACATCATATACACACAGATGCATACATATGTACATATATACATACACTCATATGTACTTACACATACATATAGACACACACAGTTACACATTTACACAGACACATGCACAGATACATACACATATACTCATAAACATAGACACATATACACACTCTCACATACATACATACACACATACAGAGAGAGAGAGAACAAAGACAAAAAAAGAAATAAACAAGAAAAGAGGGAGGGAGGGAAGAAGGGAAGGAGGAATGGGCCTAAGCTGTTAAGGTTCTAGAGGACCTGAGTTAAATTCCAAGCAACTGTATTAGGAGCCTCAAAACTCCCTGTAACTACAGCTCTATGGGGATATGATGCATTCTTCTGGCATCCAAGACACCCAAATACATACATACATACATACATACATACATTCATACATATCCTATAAAAGGAAATCAATCAATCAATCCAGACCACAGGGGTGTGGGGGAGAAAATGTAAGACTTGAACACAAACATCTGTTTGCATTTAAGTGTAGAATCTGTGGAGAACTGGGGCACTGGAGGGCAGATCGTGGGCTCTGCTTCACCAAATGGAGACACTCTCTGGAAAGAATGTCAGTAGATGAGGGTAAACAGGCAGAAAGCCCCAGCCTGTGTGCCCAGAGCACAGCAGCGATGTGGGTGACAGCAAAGGAGACAACATTCTACCTCAATGAAAAGAAAAACATCCCTGCCCCACTCCTGCCCATCAGCACATGCTCAAAGTCTGTAGCCAATCCTATCAGCTCAGATTCTTCTTTTCAGTGTCTCACTTGTCACCGGCACCCCCAAACACACCCTGCGCTACATACACTCTGTTTCTCACCATGTATTAAAGTCTGTGCCTCCAACCTAACACCCCATTTTCTTCCACCATCGGATTCTCATGGGAGCGTCTTCATTTCTCCTGCAAGATTTCAGAGGCCACTGAAGCATGATTTGCCTCCCTCTTGCCTGGGAAAGCGAAGAGCAAAAGATTTGGGAGTTTGCAAGCCAAGCACAGTGAGAAGATGGGGTTCCTTCGCCCCTCACTTGGCAAAAAGCAACAGCTTGCTCATGTTAAGAGAAGAAAGCCCCCCTGTCCTGATGTCCCCTCACCATGCTGATGAGCGGTGAGTCTACTCAAGATAAACAGCAGGAGTGATGTCATCCAACAGAATAAAAATTAAATGCTTAGCAGTATCAATAATTTCTCAGGATGGCTACTTGATGACGTATCGCAGTTTACCGAAGACAGCAAAAGCTAAGAAGTCACTGCCCCAGGCTTTAGCGCCACAGCTGTCACTAAGCAATTATTTGATCTTAGACCAGTCCCTTCAGCTCCCCATTGCCAAACGTCCTTGCTAACATATATCTACAAATGAACAGCAACTTCGCATATGTTTGCAAAATAAAAAAATAAATAAATAACAATATAAATTCAGTCCAAATGCACACACACGGGTAAAGCCAGGGAACAAATCTACCTCTAGCACGCTTCAAATCCTATAAAGGACAAACATTAATATTTAAATGATGGGACGTAACACAGAGAACTTAAGAACGAATGTACAATTCTTTCATGATTTTTTTTCCCCACAAGCATCCTAAGATGGTAATGGGGGTGGGGTATGCTTTCCCAAAACTCTATCTTCAAATTTGTATGCTCAGGTCCGACTCTGTCAGCACACCGGCGAGTGACCCAATCTCGGGGCTCCACTAACAAGCCCGTGAGAGTCTGCTATGTAAACTGGAATAAGTTATTGATTTATAGGGAGGTATGCGAAAGACATAAAAACCAGAACACTCAAGTAGGCTTGTCTTTACAGATCAACTGAGATGGGAAATTAAATTACGGTCAAAAACATTGCTTGTTAGACATGGAATCAGGACAAGAGGAACTAATTAAATGACTCAGAGGTTTACTGCTGTCAGTGCTCTTGTCTCCTCTCTCACTCTACCTGGTGGTGGCCGGGTGGACCTTGCCAACACTGGCATCCATGGCTCTCCTCGTCCTTCACTGCCTTTGTTGACGGTCTTCCTCCAGTGCGTTTACACCCCCTCGGCAAAGCTGTGGCAGCGGCTTGCTGTGAAGTCTTGCTCTGCTATGAGTTCTCAGTGAGCCCCTCTGAAGATTAACAGTGCTCAGGTTTTATACACAATCCTACTTCAAAGATTCTATTGCGCTCACTGCTATGTTCTTCGTGTGTGTGTGTGTGTGTGTGTGTGTGTGTGTGTGTGTGTGTGTGTGTGGTGTGTGCATTCACATGTAGCCACCTGCAAGTGGAGACCGCAGGTAAAGTTTGCATGCTGCATTGTCCATCTTTCTTTTTTGACAAGGGAGCTTCCCGATGATTCTTGGGACCCTCCTTTCTCTGCTTTCCCAGCACCAGGATAATAAATACATACCACCATGCTAGGCCTTTTTTTTTAATGTGGGTCCTGGGAATCAAACTCAGATCCTTGGTAAGGCCAAACCCATTACTGGGTTGCTGATAGCCACTTTGCTTGTACCACAAGAGCATCGAGATCCTCCACCAGGCTGTTACTGGGTGTAGAAAACAGGGAACCATCTGCCAGAAATGAAGAAGACAGATGCACAAGGGGTCTGAAGCTTGGCTCTCTCCCTATGGAGAGTTATAAACAGGGGTGAGAGGCAGGGGCAGGATGCAGAGAACGGTGCAGATGAAGGAACCCTCAACCGCAGACTACACAAACGGTAAGAAGACGCCAACCGTGAGCAAGAGATGGTGCTTGGAAAGCAGCGGGCAACAAAGAGGGCAATGATATCAGAGAGCTGAAGCAGATGGTACTTAAATAAGATACCAGGTTTGGAAATATGCCAGTCCTGTGAGGGAGCTGGCTGAGATGGTGCCACTCAACCAAAGCTCTTCTTTTCCAGCAAACCATAGAAGTTGTCAAGCCCGCAGACCACCCTTTTCCAGCCCCACTGGAGGAAGGGATCTCCTTGGACATCTATTCAGCCTTCATAGAGCCATTGCCAACACCAGAGACTGAACGGAAGGTGGGTTTGATGTTGCCTTTCCTCACCCTGCTAAGCATTATAGGGGCACAGGTGCAAAGAACCTCATGTTCTCCCGTCGTCTTCGCCTCTGACTTTTTCCTGGCCAACAGAAATATTCTCTTCAGAGTTGAACACACACAGGTGGTCAGGATTTTTGGCCTCCTCCCCTTGACCCCCCCACCCAACCCAGACTCCACCTTCCCAGTCCCCAAAGTCTCTTGTAATCTCGCGATATGTGGAAACATACACTCAAAGTCTCCTTCCAGTTCACCATTGTTCCTGGTAGGGTGGTACAGGCTAGGAGTGAGGTTGCCTATCAGGCCCTGAGCACTCAAGTGCTCGCTGGAATGTGGTTTACGTTCAATATCCGCCTGTGTTTATTTCCAATGTCCTAGGCACTGGATCAAGAGGAAAGCCCTCAGGAGCCCCAGTCAGAGAGTGAGGCGGCAGAGGTGGATCCTTTAGTCAGCTTCACCATTGACGATGTGAAATCAGCCCTGGCTCGAGTGACTGATGAGGTTTTGTTGAACATTCAGGTACTGAGAATGGGCAGTGAACTCTGCACTACGCTTGGTGAATCAGCCATCGCCAGCCTCCACATCTGTAAACACTGTCTGCCCTGGCCAGGCAGGAGCAAGGTTTACGGCTTGCAGTCTTTATCTTACAAGGCTACATAATCCTCAGCTGAGTCTTCTGAAGTCAGTAAGATCACAAAACAGATTTGCCGGCAGCACCTCGTGTGCTGTGTGTTATCGGCTTGCAAAAAATCTGTCGACACTGAAACCCCGGAAAAACAGCATGGTGAAGACTTTAGCCCCATTACACTGTAAACAGGCCTTACACAATAGTAAGTGACGCAGGCTTCTGAAGAGCGAGCACTGCTGATCAAACCGTCGTATTTAGCTAAGTCACCTTGCCCGGTTTCAGGCTTGAAATCCATCCCAAGCACTTCCATCTTCACACATCACTAATTGTTAAGCCCCTGGCTAAGGTACCCTAAGAATGGGTAGTTGGCACCACCTTTGGGCAGCTGCCCGTCATCTCCCAAAGGATAACTTTGTGTTTAATAGTTCCCTATTCTGTCCAAGAAACAAATGACTACTATTACCTCCACGTAAAGACTTACAGGAATTCACGTGATTTTCTAAGTCAAATGCTTAAATAAAGTGAATTGCATGTTTTGAGAAATGACCACAAATCACCACAACACTTAGGCATCTGAGGGGAAGATTTATTTGTTATCTGAACTTGAGACCACATATAAAAAGCACACTGTATTAATAACTAATTTGGGAAGCGTAAAAGCTTAGGTTGTCCTAAGCATACCTTGTGGCTCGTTTAATCATCAAATGTTATTGCGATATTTACACGAACATTTAATGATCTGGTGCCAACAGAATCGGCCAAAGTCCCAAGCTTAATAAGGGGTGTTTAGTGTTTACCAGAAATAGTGGAAGAACACGTTTTACACAAAGGACTATTGTTAAGAGCCCTGCGAATATAATAACTGGTTACTGTGTAGAAGGGCAGAGTGCAGCTGAATTAAGCTGAGTTCAGAACATACCTCCTTTTTAGGTTTGATAACATTCCCTCTAAATATAGTTTATGTATAATCATGGCCCAGGGCTCCTTTGCAATCCCACAGCTCTGAAATTATTGCCGAGGAACTACTAGACAAGCAAGAGAATTGTTTGCAGGACCCACAATTGAAAACATCTTTCCCAAGCCCACGTTCCATGAAGGGAGCTGCATGATTTTAGCTGTTGACTGATGATTTTCTTGTCGAGTGCAACACCAGTAGCTCTCTTCTATGACAGAAAGAATAGGATTGGTATTCGGGCTTGCTATCTTCCCATTAGCAAAAAGCCATCTGGAAGGTCAATAGCTTGTATACATAAGTGCAATTAGAAAGGGAGAGAACATGGACCAGAGGGGAGACACCCAGACCCCGTAGGTACTGTGAATGTCTCTGGACTGAGTGCCTCTAATCAGCTCAGGCCAAATTATTGTTGATTTTTTTCCCCAACAAAATGGCAAGACGCTGTAGCTTTCTCCAGCGTCTCAAGATAGTAAACCACACTCTGAATTTTCTCTCTGTAATCCTGCTGATCTCCATTCAAGTGAAGAGGGAGCTGCTGGTGACAAAAGGGACCCGGACAGGTTGCTGTTTGTCTGTGGTTTGCAGGCTCAGCAGGCTCAGCAGGTGCTAGGATCCTGGTCCCCCTTGCAGCTCCAGCACCACCCAAGGAAGCCTCACAGCTAACTCCAAGCCCAGGAGCCTTCGACTACTAATACACTGGTGGCTCTGTGCTTTCCCAGCATCTACCTTCCTCTTGGACAAATTCCAGGTTGGGTCCTTGCCCTGAGCCTCGCTTCAGTTTTTCCCTCGGTGTCAGACAGGCTAAGTTACTTTCCACTTCTAAATGGCCCTAGTTCTAAAAACTGCCACACCCCTGTCCAAAACTGTGTGCCCTTGGACACTGGGCCCATGCACCTGCCATGCGCACTTTATGCATCTTGCGCTCAGTGTTGGTGATCACTCTGTGATATTTTCTCCTCTTTATTTAAAGTCACACTGTCACTGCAGTTTCTGCAGAAAAGGTCAACAGAGAGTTCATATTCTGGTCCATTGTCTAGAAGCTAGTTCTCTATTGTAACTCCAAGCCAATATCAACTTCTCTAATACAGAACCTCCTGAAATGGAGTATACACCCTTAATTTTTTTATGTTCATATACTTATTTTTCCATGATTCACTTCGCAACTCTAGAGATTTATTGAGAATGAAGTTACCTTGGCCCTCGGATGTCAATTCAAATTACAGGAAATAGACCAAACATTTTAAGCCAATATAGTTTCGGTACTTTCATTTTAAAGATACATTCAAAATGAAATTAGTTCTGCCCTGCGTTGCATAATAAAAACAGCACCCAAACTTTAATATATTGAAAGAATAATATTCTAGAGACATGGGAATGTTAACACTGGACTCTTACATTAAATGTTGGTCATTCGCCCTGATACAGTCAAGGAGTAAACTAATGTTAGAAAAGGTGAGGATTTGCCATCCTGCCATTTATGATGTCTTAGGTTGACTTTGAATTAGAAAAGTCTGGGTTAGAAAAGTCATCCGAGGTAGCGGTCAGTGAAAGGTACTGAACACGGGGCAGGGGCTTCAGATCAGCTCCTAAAGGAGATAGAATCAGACTCAGCCCCGGGTTGAAGGTAATGTGTCTATTCGGCAGCATTCTGGGAGGTTACAAAGATAACAGCAACCACCGGGACCAGGGAGAAGACACAGATTCCTTTTGTTCAGGCTCCTCTGGTTGTACCTAAACTAAAGCTCCAACCACCAAGGTCTGTTGCTTGGGACGCTTCCTTTCCTGCCAGTACTGTAGGCAGCTAGGCACACACTGCCTTCCTCAACCTATTCCAGAGCCCACATGGACTGTAATAAATACAAGGAGAGCTCCCAGATCCTTGTGAAGACACTAGTGAGAATCCAAAGAGGACATGGCACCCCAGCTATTGTTTTCTGGGAAACGTGAGGTGTTGGGTGGACATAAGAGAAAGCATTAGTGAAAGGCAAGCCTGCCATCTGGCTAGAGCATCTCCTCCCAATCCATTAGACCTATGTCAAAATGATTTCTTCAGACCATTTCAACACCTCGATGGTGCAATGTATCATAAATGCATGTTAATTGGTAAGGTGTAATAATTTTTAATATTCCATGATAATATATTAGTGAATTATATTGTGAAATCAGGAGTTGGGATTACAAATACAAAACTAAAGTGCAATGTTAACTGACCCCTATTCACTACTTCATCTTCCAGTTAAAGACTAGGCAGAGCGGGTAACTGATTTGTCCAAAGTGGCACAGCCTAACCAGACCATAGATGAGTTAATAGCACATAACCACGTTCTTTTTTAATTCTGCTAAAGTACTGCATGGGAGTATCAGTGAAAAGGGTGACTGGAGGACCATTTCATCCCTTTCCTTGCCTCATCCACTCACCAATAACAAAGAAGAAAAAATGAAGACACCATAAGTCAAAAGATGCTATCAGGAAAAAAAAAACTTTCGAAGCCCTGCCCTGTTCTATACTCACATAACTCGTGAGTCTAGAATTGTTGACACCAACATGACCTGCCAGAAATATCAGCTCTTTCTATGATGGTAAAAACCAAATCTCATTAAAATGGTAATCGGGAAAAGGAAAAGCATTTCAAAATCACCCCTAACATTTACTTTCTTAAAAATTACATAAATACATAAAAATATTTTTAATCCTATCTGTCATAAAACAGATAAAATAGTAGTGGTTTTTAATTTTTTCTATTTAAATTAAATAACAAAAGTTTCTCAGAAATACAGTTACTATGAAGATTTTAAATTGTGCCATATACTAAAATATTCTAAACTTTGACTCATGAGCACACAGGAGTATAAAGTACTCTCAAACACATGTAGATGTCCCAAGTTACACAAACAGTAACAACAAGCTTCCCAATGGCCATCGTCCTTGCATACAGCTGTATTATTCATCTGGATGGAAGGAAGGGTTTCCGGAGCTCCCAGGGTTGAGATATGCCAATACAATCAGGTGTATTTCTGAAATTGCACAGGTAGCGATGTTAGTGCAGAGAATATCACCACCAGAGGCTCAATGCCATCACAGCTGCCATGATCGCTAAAACCTGTCACCAATTGCTTATGAGTTTCTTTTTTTTGTTTGTTTTTGTACCAAAAAATATTACAAAGTGGCATGCATGCAGGAATTGTAATGTATGGTGAATACTCTTAATTATGAGAGCTGTCCTAATTATGAGATTATTTGTGTTATTATTCCACACACTGAAGCTTCCAGGAATGCCACTTAGAGTGCATTAGAGGGAAGGCCAAAACAAAGGGTGAAGGGGCCCACAGCACTGCATCAACTGAGCCCAAAGCAGTTACTCGGATTCGGCCCTTATTGGCAAATCTGTCTGAAAATGCAGGTCAGTTATCCTATCTTCCAACCTGAGGCTGTGTGAAAAGATGGCTGTCCGAACACTACTTCCTGTCCATGGGAGACATGCTATACATTGGAAATGTGCAGAGAAATACGATCATGCGTTATCATATCCCCACAGGCTGGAGCACAGCTCTGTCTGCAAAACAGGAAGGTGTGTGAGGGATAATGTCTGTCTTTAGGCACTATAGTATGTCAAAACCACAAAGACAATGTGCAGCCAAAGATAGCGCCGTCATAACCACTTTTTTTTTTATGATTGCCTCCACAGAACGAGATAAAGGAAAAACTGCAAGTCCAGGAAGAGGCCTTTAACGCACGAATAGAGAAACTGAAAAAGGCCTGAGGACTCGGAACAAGCAAAGTGATGCCGAACTTCAGAGAAACAAACAAAACTGGCCAGAATAATAGATTCTCTGGAGTGTTGTGTTGCCTCCACGCAGCCGTGAAAGGAAAGCCCACTTTTCTTCATCCAGACTGATTAGCAGTGTGCTCTCCTGCCTCTCCTGTCCCACACCCACCTTTGAGTTTGCGGTTCCAAATGCAGCTACACAGAAAGAGTCTGGAGTATTACATATGAAAATATAATTACTGTTAGGATGGCCCTATGACGTTTTGACTAATAAACACTATTCCTCTTCTATGGGAACAAAACCAGTCTTTTGAAATAACCAAAAAAAATGTAGAAAAATAAGTTTTATCATTTTGGGCTAGATGGCCTGTCACATTGGTGTAGCACTGCAAGGAGGGGCCACATCTTACTACAAAGGGCAGGCTTGCTAACAACGGTCATCTGGTCATTCTGGCGTGTACTGCAGGGCTGCTTTTGCTTTGTTTGTTGTTAGTGTTTTTTTTTTAATTATTTAACTCATTTGGGGTTCTTATTTAAACGTTTCAGTGTGAAACCAATTTTCTGAAATTATATAATGCAGTTTGAAGCATTTTAATTTATTCTGCACTGTATTTGCTGTTTCTAATCTTGTTACCCTCCCAGGAGAACACATGACCTATATAAAAAGAAGCAATGTATAAATGATTATTAAAGGCCAATCTATATATAGATTGTAAAATTCTTAAATACAAATCAAACTCAGAGTTCCTAAAATTAACCATTGTACTGCACTGGGATGATGGGTGGATTGGGGGGGCTTAGGAAAAAAACCCTCAAGCCTTTAAATACCCTTATGAAAACACAATTTCAAGATGAAAATAGCTACACGCCAGTGGTTTGTCCCTAGTTGGGAAGTTTAATTAACCGCTACCTAGACCCTTTCCTATGTTCCTAGACTTAGGAATATTCTAGAATGAGGACACAACATTGCTGAAAGGAGAGAGATCCCTCAAGAATTTTTGAGGTGTATGATTCTGAGTGACACTTGGTTGGATATGGGTAATGGCCTTACTCTCTAAGTCAGGATCCAAGGAACCTCCCAAGACATGTTCTTCTGGGACAGAGGTAAAGCACACAGCATTGCTACATCCCACAACTCCAGAGGAATTCTTAGGATACAGGCTTGGTTGCTTCTCATGCAAGAGGCCAGGGACTGCATCCCCCACCCTCAGGTTCCTCTTCCTGCAGGAAATATGGAAGGCTGTAGGAGACCACCAGGAGGGCTCCTGGACTGCATTCCCTTAGCTGTCTTTTCTCAAGAGACAGCAGTGGCTCTGAAGAAACCAAGGACAGGTAATAATGAAGCTTCTAGAAATGACCAAAATGAGTAATCAATATTTGGTCCAAGCGAACAATCAAGGGCATATAGATTGTGACCTAAAAGAATGTGTCCCTGAGCAAAGATTTCCAGATAGATAGATACATAGATACATAGATGGATAGATAGACAGACAGACAGGCAGACAGACAGAAAGACAGACTAATCAATGGCATCTAGTGGACCTAAAAGAATGTGTCCCTGAGCAAGGATTTCAGGTATCTAAACCCAATCAAGAAGATAGATAGATAGATAGATAGATAGATAGATAGATAGATAGATAGATAGATAGATAGATAGATAGATAACATAGATGACAGATCGATTAGATAGATGATAGATAGATACATACATACATACATAGATGATAGATAAATTAGATAGATTGATAGATAGATGATAGATACATACATACATAGATGATAGATAGATACATACATACATACATAGATGATAGATTAGATAGATAGATAGATGATAGATACATACATAGATGACAGATACATACATACATACATACATACATACATACATACATACATACATAGATGATAGATAGAGATAGATAGATGATAAACACATAATATCTTTGTAACCAAGATTAGGTATTATGAGCCTTATTTTGTAATTCTGGGTAGAGCCTAAATCATGGACATAATTTAAGTCAAGTTACATAATTAGTAATTAGTGGATCAGGGGCTGGAGAGTTGGCTCAGAAGTTAAGAGAACTTTCTGCTCCTGTAGGAGACTCTGGTTCTCAGCATCCACATGATGGCTTATAACTTCCCATAATTCCATTTCCAGGGGCTCCAGTACCCTCCTCTGGCCTCTGCAGGCACTGATCACAGGGCAGTCCATATACATAGAGGCAGGCAAAATATTCACATACACAAATAAAAATAAAATAAATATTTAAAAGATAATTAGTGGATCACAGCTTTAAATCCAGTTGTATAGGTAGAGACTGCTCTTTCATTTCCTAGCAGCCCAGACCCGAATAATAACACGGAACCTATATTAATTACAACACTGTTTGGCCAATAGCTTAGGCACATTTCTAGATAACTCTTACATCTTAAATTAACCCATTTCTATTACTCTGTGTATTGCCACGAGGCTGTGGCCTACTGGTTAGGTTCTGGTTGTCAGCTGGCATCTTATTCCTTCGACAGCTATATGACATCTCCTCGACTCAGCCTACTTTCTCTCTAATCTCTGTTTGGATTTCCCATCTGGCTTTACTCTACTAAGCCACTGGTTGAAACAGCTTCTTTAATAAAGAATGGTAATAAAACATATTTATAGCATACAGAGAAGAATCCCACATCATCTACCCTTTTTCTAAATAAGAAAGGTTTTAATTTTAACATAGTAAAATTACATATATAAAACAGGTATCAAGCAAGAATTACAGCTACATTATTTATCTCTACTTTATCTTTTATCATAACTAAGGAAAACTAATTATAACTATCTATTCTTCAACTCCATCAAAGAGCACAGAAGGATATAATATTACCTAAATAAACAGGAAGTGCATTGTAAGCAACTTCCAAAGTTTTAGAATTGACAGAGACATCTCGCTGGGATCAGCAGTTCCCTTCATGAGCAGAGCGCTAGAACCGAATCCAGCAGCCAAGAGGCCTTGCGCATGCTTTTACATCTGCATATACAGTACATGCAACCACGCCCAAATTGGACCAGTATCCTAAAGGCTGTTGGCTGAAGGAGTTCCCACAGCACAGTTGAGCATAATTTACAGAGGATAAAATAAAGGTAGAACATAAAGAAATTTTACAGTAATTTTCCCATTGTTGCAAATCTGGTAATTGGTAGATTCAGATTTTGAATCTGGAGTCACGTAATCAAAGTTGATATACTCAACCTTTGTCTCCATTCATCTCATAGTGAAGATGAAGTAAAATGAAAACTGGCATATTTTTTGTCTATGTGTGATACTGGAACACTTACTTACATAAGCAGCACATTCAGCACTTAAGAGGATCACAGGACCAGATGATTAATCCAGCTCCATCGACCCAGTCCTCAGGTGGAATATTCAACTGAGCATGGCCTGTGTGGCTGGACATTAACTGGTCATCTGGAGCAATTCTAGAGAGGTGGGATAATTTTTTTTCAAGTGACTTTAAGTTGCATGGTTTCTTAACTCTAAGTGGAGGAGGCAGTCCACTGAAGAGACAATTAGAAATAATATCCATTTATGCCTGAGACAAGTCTCAGGCTTTCTCCCATGTCCACACATAGGAATCATCCATCAGGGATTTTTCTCCCTAGCTTCAGAGAGCAATCTTATTCGCTGTATCATGAGCAAACCCTAGCTGCCACTAGTGCAGGTATTTGCAGGTGTGGTCACTCCTGGCAATCACTGTGTCGTCATTTCTCCAAATCTCGAATGGGAAGTCCTGTCACCAACTACTTGATTGGCACTTTTCAGCCACAATGGGAGTCACCAAGTTCACTCCTTCTCGGATGGTATTCCATGATGCTTCTGTTTCCCTGGAGAATAAACACGATTCTTCTGAATCTTCCAGGGTCTCAGGAAGATAGCCTCCACTTGACATAAAAGTCAATGTTTTTTTCTTAGTTAATTTAAGTAACTCAGTCATACCTCCTTGATGGGAGCCAAAATACCTATTGATTTCCATTCCCTAAGCAAAATCAGTCTAGCTTCGAAGACTCTCATCTCATTGGAATTTACAAATTCCCAAACAAGGATCAGATGCTAAAAGTTCAATTTGCTTCCAGGAGCTCTTGCCTTTCCATGGAAGCACAGCCATTGGTAAGGCTGGTTCACCACACTCAGTCAGAGCTGTGAAAGAGATTTTTGCATTTCTATTAATGTGTAGCTTCAGAGCCTACTCCATGAAATTGTCCTTGGTGGTAAGTCTAATGCCTGTATCTTTTTTAAAAAAAATCTAATCTAATTTATTTGGGGCAGTTTCTCAGTATTAGGATGAATACAACTGATAAAGTTCTTGAGTGCATGCGGCTAAGAATGGTTATCATCCAATGGCAGATGATGAACAAGTGAACGAACAGGGTGATTCAGACAATAAGCGAAGGCATACATGAAGGACAGAATGCACGGGGCAGAAAGGGTGAAGAAGCATGATTCTGCTCAGCCTAGGTTGCTCTGAGGATGGCTGCAAAGAGGTGATCTTAGAGTCGGGAGAGGAGGAAGAGGAAGGGGAAGAGGAGGATGAAGGAAAGGAGGAGGAGCCGTCAAACAAAGTCCATGCTTAGGAACGTTTGCTCTGGGCTGCGAGGATGCCAGTGAAGGGACCTTGCTGCTGCACTGATGAGGAGAACCTCTGGTCACTCCACGCAGCTCTGAGGAAAAGGGGTATGTGCAGGGTCGTGTCCCTGAGAAAATGACTGTGCTGGTTTTCAGTCTCAAACCCTGGCACTTGGTGCTCTTCCTAGTGCATCTGGTCAGCATGGTTATCTGACCCTACTCTTCAAAAAAAAAAAAAGATGCAGATGTGTAGCCACAAAATATATAACCCATGAAGTAGAATCAGCTCCTCTTCCTACAACATCTTTGAGGAAACTTCCCATGTAGAAGAATTACACATAAATTATGTAGGTCTGCTACTCTAAACATGGTGCCATGTTAGTCCCACCTGTGTGAGGAAGGACGGAGTGACTTGCTTCCAAAGAATAAGAGGTAGAAAAGGAAGAGGCAGGAATCAGACCCTCACAGAGGACATCCCTGATCAACACTATCTCCGGAGGGCAGTCCAGTCCATCATAATCATCACAAGCCATGTAAATAGTTTCCCATCTCCATTGTCTCCCTCCTCGAGTAAGGGGAAATTGCACAAGAAAATCCTGGTGGGGCGAATTACTAGGCGTCGATGATGCTGCCCAATGAGAACTCAAAGGTCATCAGAAATGAGGGATGGGTGAATTTGAGAAGACATGATGGCCTAGTGTACTTTGGTAACTAGATAGTTTTACAGAACACAAAGGAAACACACAAGCTATGAATAAATAATGAATTTGCACAGAAATCCTTCAATACCAGTTAATTAATTTAACCAAATGCATCATACGAAGGTAAGGTTAGCGACAATGTGAATAATTAGTAGTAATTGGGAGGGAGGGATGGGGAAGACCATGTGTGTCTGTGATACCTGCCTGATTTGTCTACAAATCTAAAATGGTTCTACAAAATTAAGATCTATTAATTAAAAAGGGAATCTTGAACAGAATAAAACAAAGTAATTGGGAAGAAAAATGATTCTGGCCACACTGTGTCATTAATGCAATGACCCTGTCTCTAAATGGCACAAGAAAGAAAATCAAATATACTCATCTTGCAAACTCAAGAGTAAATGCTCATGGAGGAGAAAGCGATGAAGGAGCCTACCTTTGTGGGGTGGGTAGAAATCTCACATTCCTGGATCTCCCCACACCTTGCTCAATCTTGTGGAGGAGCTTAAATCCTTCTGGAAATATACTTACTTTATAAACAGAGAGTCTATTGAGTTATTTATTTCTGAGCTGAAATTTCAGGGCTGGAGAAATGATGCAGCGGATAAGAGCATTTAATGCTCCTGCAGAGGACCCGAGCTTGGTTTTCAGGCAGCTCAAACCCACCTGCAATTCCACTTCCGGGATATCTGATGCCCTCTTCTGGCCTCTGCAGGCTCCTGCACACACTTGGTGCACATAAACACATTCAGACACACACACACACATACACATAAACAAAAATAATGAGTACTCAAACGAACTGAAATTTCTATAGATAGCATCATAATACAGACAACTAGTTAATCTCGAATGACCCCCCCCCCTTCCAGCCAGTGGTCCCAGTCTCCCAGCTGTCCCTGGTGACATCAATGATTTCCTTTCCTTGTCTTTTCTGGTGTTATAATTTGTGCTGTTATTTTTCATTAACTCTTTCAGTCCCCTTTGTGGCTGTCATTAGACCTGTCATTAGGGTTAGGATCAAGTAAACAGGTATGTGTCCTTGCATTGTGTGATGTAACAGCCTCTTCACTCACGTAAGCCTGAGCTTCTCTCCCAAGGCAGCAGTCTATGACATAATCAACAGTCTCACAAGTATGACTGATGGCTTCAACATCAACCAATATATGTCACATTACATAACCAGAAGAAAGCATCTCAAATACAGGGAGCTTCAGGGGCATCCTCGGGAACCCTGATTGCCTCTGCTGTGGTGCACACAGTTCAGCATCCTGGTATCTATCCTCGGGGCTGTCTCCTTGCAATCCAAGGAAGGCAATAACATCCTCATATTCTTAAATAAAAGATTTCTCTTCTTTGGCCTCTCTCTTTAAGGTAACTTTTTTTAAATAATTACAATCATATGTAATTATTTAAAAAGTACAAGAATTGCCTGATTACATCTTATGAGACAATAGTACAAAGTTAAAACCATAATATTAACATAGAATGCATTTTATACATGTAAGAAAATGCCAAAGAGCAAATTTATTAATAACAAAGATGGAAATGAAAAAAATTACCCTAGCTGTGTCTCTTTCTTTTTCTAACTCTTTTTTATTTGTGTGTATGTGTGTGTGTGTGCATGTCTGTGTATGTATTCACAGTGTGTCTCCGAGGGTGGGGGTGCTGAGGAACTGGAAGAGGACACTGGATCCCCCTGGGACTGGAGTTACAAGTGGTTGTGAACCTGACCTGGGCACTGGGAACCAAAACTCGGGTCCTCTGGAAGATCAGTAGATACTCTGAGGTGCTGAGACATCGCTCCAGGCCCTTGGGTGTCTTTTTAAGAATGAAAATAAAGTTTCCCAGAGCCTGCTGTACACCTTTAGCCAGAACCATAACACATGTGCATCATAGAAGAGCAGGCTATTAAAGAATAAACTCAAAATGGCTTAAAATTTGAGCAGAGGATGTATTCCAGTAGAGACTGAGATAAAGGCCGGGGCATGAGTTAACTGCTTCTAGTACAGTTTATTATCCAGCTCAGTGGTTCTCAGCCTTCCTAAGGCCATGACCCTTTAATACAGGTCCTCACGCTACTTCATTACTGTAATTTTGTTACTGTTATGGATTCATATGCAAGTATCTGATACGCAGGATACCTGTGGTACCTGCGCAAGGTTCATTCAACTGCCCCGCCCCCGCCGCAGGGGTCTCGACCTACAGGTTGAGAACCACTGCTCTAGATGATTTGGCGCTGCTTCCATCTTGCTTGATGCCCTATCTCCAGGGCGAGCACAGTGCCTGGCTCGGAGCAAGTACTTCATGAATATTTTGTAGAAGGAGCAGCAGATGGTAGACAGACTCGCTGGCTGGTTGTCTATACCCAGCACCACTATTTTGCTTTTCTTACGACTGCAATAAGACAACATGTAGAGATCAGAGCTGTAATTAACCCACAGCTGAAATCATTATTATGTGTAAATAATAAGATTGCTTAACTGAAAACCAGGGAGGAAAACGACTCCAAAAACATCATAAGATGTAGGATAATGCTGTCACTATTTTAAATTTTTATATAAGTTAATAATGGTTAGGAGCATAGTGGAGTAGGAAATCTCTCACAACCAGATATTCTGATATGGCATCAAGAAAAATAACCTGTCTAGAGGAAACTGTAACACTCTTCCAAGGGATGCTCTGTGAGGCACAAATGTTTAAATATAATAGAGAGATCGAGTTTTCCATGCAATTGCATGGAATAATCTCAGGCAGTGTTTTTGTCTCTGCTGATGCTGGTCTGAGGTTGGCATGAACAATGAGGCGGGAGTGGGCGGGGGGGGGTGTGAGACGATGTGAGAAAGCTCACCAGCAAGCAACAAGGGGCAGTGCTTTTTTTCAGAGCTGAGAACATTATAAAATTCAGATTCTTAGAAGCATATCATACAGAAATTGAAACCAAGTTATCAAATCACAGTGGAGGGCTTCGAAATTGCCAAGGATTAAGGATTTATTTTACGATGGAGTTTATTTGGGAAGAAAAGTCTATAATTTTGGAGCCATTCCATGAAGAGATTTGACCCAGCGTCTCAGCCAATTAGCAAACATGCAACTTAATCCATCTAATGACAGTTAACAATGAATCGATGGGAATGTACCCCCATAGGGAATGATATTACAACACTTTATTATCTGGGGGAAATGTTTACATTGTGTTTTGTGGGTGAAATTTTACAGAATTTATAAAACTACAAAATAGTCATAAGAAAACCCCTTGCAAGAGAATGAACTGCAATAAAACTAATACAGTAATATCACAAAGAGCAAGAAAAAAGATAATGTGTGTGTGTGTGTGTGTGTGTGTGTGTTTGTGTACACATGTGTGGGTACCCAAGAAGGCCAGAGGAGGGTGTCAGATCCCCTGGTGAACTGAAGTTACAGGTCATTATAAACTCCATGAAATGGGTACTAGGAACTATCAACCCCCAGTCCTCTGTGCTCTGAGCATGCTGGGAACTGAACCCAGGTCCTCTGCAAGAACAGGAAGTTCTCATAACTCCCAAACCATCTCTCCAGTCACTAAGAGCACAGAGGCCTGGAATTTGATGGTTTCCAGCAGTGCCCTCAGGTAGCTCCCAACTGCCTGTAATTGTAGCTCCACGGGATCTGATACCCTCCTCTGGCCTCCACGGGCTTCTCCATGTGTGTGATGCACATAAACCCACCGAGCCGGAAGCACACACTCAAAAACAAAGATAAATAAATACACCGTTAACTTCTGAGACTTCTCTCCAGCCACTGAAAAGGAATTTCAGTATTTGTATGGAAGACTTTTAAACCTTTCCATGGGAAAGAATAAAAATTCGCCACAAACATAAGAGAAGAAAACTGAAGAAGATACTTCCAGCATTAAAAATCGACGATTTTAGGTCTCTTGCTGCAGCAAGGAGAGTGAGAAGACCTGGAGTGCGAGCTCGGAAGCGAGACCCCACAGGTAGTAGGAAAATGGCAGACAAGCCGGACGTCCGGGAAATCACTAGCTGTGATAAGGCCAAGCGGAAGAAAACCAAACACAGGAGAAGAACACCCTGCCAACCAGAGACCATTGGATAGGAAGAGAGGAGTGAAATTTCCTAAAATCCTAGATTGGAGAATTCTCCTACCCCACCCCACAATGTTATCGCCGAGATTTTCGTGGTGCGGAGGAAGAGCTACCTGCAAGATGGACTAATGCTACAAGCTGCACTGTGAACCTGGACCCTTCGTACGGATGCCACTGGCCCGAGGGTCTCTGAAGAGGGACGCCCCCAACACTAATTGGACTGCCAAATCTCACCAGTTTGCCTTGGAATATTATAGAAAATTATTTGTATGATTGATGAAAATAAAACACACCTTACCTTATGGGCAAAAAAATAATGATTGTAATATAGAAACAACTCTCTTAAAACAAGGCAAAAGATGTCAATAACTCACCAGAAAATTACTAAGGATTTGAATGAATAACTCAAAAATTAAGAAGTCCAAATTATCAACAACAGCATGATATTTAATTCCAACAACTTTTGAATCTAAATGCACTACAATTTAAATCACTTAAATGCAAAGAAATCAAAGACAAAAGCAGGAATAAAAAATGTGTCCACTGCCCTACAGGAAGTAAGACCACCTCAGACACGGGAGAACCACGCCTTTCCCATTTAACCCCTCTGTGTTAAAGAGTGTTTTAAATTTCAGGCAAGATGTCAGGACTCCTTTTTGGTAACTTGCAATATGTCACTCATTCTTCTTTTCCAACATGGCATGTGTGACTTTCACACCACTGATAATTTCCATGTCATAAATATCCATCCGGATGAACATAAATGAAGTGGATGATGGGACAATTGCTGAGCAAAAATATGCAGAGGTCTAGATCTGGGTCCCAACCATGCATTCTCTACATACATAGCAACCATGTGGCGGTTGTTTCTAGGAAAGCCTGTGAAGAGAGCTCACCCCACTCCTTTTGAAAGCACAAAGTGGGGACAATTAAGCTACCATTAATGTGTGTGTGGGTGTGTGTGCGCACACGTGCACGAGTGTGCATGCGTGATCCTTCTTGTGTGCGGGCAGGTATGCACACGTGTGCATAGTTGTATAGAGGCCACTGTTGTTCCTCAGCTGCCATTTACCTGTTCTGTGTAGGGATCGTCTCCCACTGGCCTGGTAGTCACCAAGTAGGCAAAGCTGGGTGAGTTCCAGGCACCTGCCTCCCACCATGGGGACCGTAAGCGTAGCCTCCATGAGTGACTTTTCATAACACAAGTTCTAGGAATCACACTCAGGGCTTGTGCTGGCAAGGGAAGCATTTTACCGATGGCTCCCTCTCGCCAGTACCCTAAGTTGGCATTTTAAATAAGAACCCCAATTAATTCTTAGGTAGTTTTGTGTTGAAAACCAGTGTCACAACAGACCACTAAATCTTTCTATAAAAATTAAGGACTCTAGAGAGAGAAAAATAGTTCACAGAATGGCAGCTCCATCCACCTCCATCCCCAGAGCTCTGTTCCCGGAACCTTGTTACATCTGAGACGATGTCTCCTTAGGTGGCTCCCCCCAATCTCCTGAATCAAATTCTAGTCATCAAAGCTTCCAGTCTTCAAAAGTCGCTTTCAGAAAGCACATAAATTCCCTCGTCTGATGATTCAGGCCCTTAATCACACCATAAAGTTAATGGGATCCAATTTGAATGCAGACACCTCAACAACCACATTGCACCGAATTCACAGCCTTCATAAAATATGGGTTTCCAAATGAATCACCAGCCTCATGGGAAACTCAAAGCAGGATGCTCTTCTCTCATTGGTCACTGTCCAGCTCTTCAGCGGCCAGGAAAGGAGCAGAGTGGTCACCGCAAAGCAGTAGCCCCAGCAAACGCCACACCACCAGGAATTTATCAGCGCTTGGAAAGTTAGAAGTTACAATATACACTTTCAGCTGTCCTCTAGGCTGCTGGGAGACCCTGTGGCTTAGAGCAGTCATGGCTCCTCAATGGTCAGACCCTGTCTGTCAATCCACAACCCCCACATATAACAGTTCACAACACAGGCTTTCTTGGTGCATGTTCCTGCAGTGGTACCTTGACTCTGGGGTGTGGAGAAAGATCCCCAAGAATTCAGTAGTTAAGCACCAGGAAAGAAAAGCGCTGTTGGGTTGGCCTTGCAAACATCCAGTTGTGCTGTCCATGTTGTCTGGCGTCCCCTCCTCTGTGGCAACATCTGGATTATAGGCGCTGAGCTTTCCATCCGATGTTCTGCGTGGTAAGACTGGAGTGCTGAACTGAAGGTGGGTGGGTTTGCATGTGGGAGGGAGCTGTGTATGTGGGCTCCCTTAGGGAAGTCCCTTTGTGGTCCACCTGCTTTCAGATGGTGGCAACTTTTCCTGAAAGGACATTAGATTCTGAAGAACTGCTTCGATGAACCATCTTTCCTGTTATTTAGCAGTTGTGGTCAGTTCTAAGACAAGTAGAAGGTAGACAAAATTCTTCCTTAATGTCTTTTTCTCCTTAAAGACCATAGAAGGAATCAACCCATTCTTAATATTTCCCTCATATAGTGGCCATGCATACAAAAGGAGACAAGGCCCTCAAAGTGTCTTGTACAGTTTAGTTTAATATGCTGAGCTGCTGATTTATTCCACTAAAGTGGTTTGATGCAAGTGCTCCTTCTCAAATTCCTTTTGTACAAAATCTTGATTCAGAATGTTTAGCATTGGAAAACGTATTAAACTACGTTGAGATGTTTTGAACTGTTCGTTGTTGTTTTTGCTTTGTTCGGTAAGAAAATAAACAGTGACATTCTCTCTCCCTTTCTTTGTGCATGTGTGTGTGTGTGTGTGTGTGTGTGTATTTTAATCCTTTTTGTTCTCAAGTAAATCATACATAAACCGTATCTTCTGAAAGCTGTTTTCCATAGAACATTTCTCTGTGTGTTTCCATAGAACACACACACACACACACACACACACTTAATTTTATAAAAGAAAAGGAAAGCAATTAATTAGCTTGCTTACAGTTTCAAAGGGTTAGCTTATTATCAACATGGTGAGAAGCAGACAGGAGTGGTTCTAGAGCAATAGCTGGGTGTTTTACATCTTGAGCCACAGGAAGCAGCCAAAGAGAGAGACACTGGGTATCGTGTGGGCTTTTGAAACCTTAAAGTCCACTCCCAGTGGCACACCTCCTCCAACAAGGCCATACTTCCTCCTACAAGGCCACACCTTCTAATCCTTCCCAAACAGTTCATCAACTGGAAACTAAACATGCAACTATATTAGCCCATGAGGGTTCATTTTCATTCAAACCACCACATGTACCAAGTTATAACTGGAGTGGAATGGTCAATTAAACTGATTTCCCTCAGATTTCCAAACTAAGACAGGCAAATAAAATGATACAGTTTTCCGATTTAGGTCTGGAAGATGGTTCAACAGTTACCTAAGCAGATCTTACTACTGAGAGTACTTCCTGGTTCCTGCCATTTCAATTACCTTGATGATGGTGAGATTTTACTGTGCTCAGGTGAACCAAGTGTGCAGAGAGATACCTGTGTGCTCTAAGGGCCAGAAAGCAAACAGAGAGACGTCCAGGGGAACCTGTCACCTCTTGGTCAGAACTCACAAGAAGGTAGCTACAATGGGTCCACGACTTTGTGGTGCTCTGCTTCACCACTTTGCTTATATTTACAAATCATTAGAATACTAATAAGCCATAATTGAAAAGGGGGTGCAAATGCAATGAGGAGACTAAGACCCAACCTTAAGTCTGAATCTGGCTAGTCACATGACCTTGCTTACTGCGCTCATTTCAAGTTCAACTTGTCAGGTGACGAAGAACTATTTACTCTTTTGCTACCCTCTGTCTCACTTGTCCTGTGGCTGTGACAAGACCATCTTAGGGAAGGAAGAGTTTGCTTTGGTTCATTGCTTCAAGCAGCTGGTCACATTGCATCCACAGTCGAGAAGCAGAGTGCAGAGTGCTGGGGCTCAGCTCCCTTCCTCCCTTCTGTGCAGTCCAGGACCATAGCTGAGGGAATGGCACCACAGACTTTACGGATGGGCATTCCCACCTCAATTAACCCAATCATCCCTCATAAGGAGATGCCCAGAAGCTTGTCTCCTAGGCGACTCTAGGTTCTGCCAAGTTACTGGCCAACAATAACCATCACAATCTCTGAATCCCAGGGCTCATTGAAGGGACAATGAGAAGGGTGGAAAGGGCTTCATAGTGGCTGAGGTTGCAGCTGCATTGCTGGATTCTTTTCTGCACTGGATTAATTATATTTCCTTCTGAGAAAAGACGGCAGGCACCTTGACTCTCCTTCTATACATTTGATTCTGGGCTTCTCCAAACCATGGCTGGAATGAACAAATTGTCCTAAGGGATACGCCTATAGTTTATGCCACTTCTGGTAGAAACCCTGTCAAGAAGGCTTCAGCTAACATTGGGTACTCATAACACTTAGAGACATGGCTTTCACTTATAACCAACCTCTCAATTTTGCAGAGGATGCTATCATCTACCAAACTGATGCATATATATATATATATATATATATATATATATATATATATATATATATACACAAAACCACATTTTGAATTTTATTTTGGGCTGTGTTCATAACTATACTCACCCATAGTAGCCTATGGGTTACAGACTGGATGTGCATGCATTTGGATAAATGCACAGGTACCACTTGCCTACTCCTGGCATTGCCCACAGCCTCCCTTCTGAACAGCTTACCTGGACCACCTGGCTCCTTTTTGACCATTTCCTCACCATTCTGGCTTAACAGGTAGTTCCAAAACTCCATTTCAAACTTTTGGGGTATCATCACCATCACGACCCCAAGGATGCACTCACCAGTGCTTTCTTTACTTGCTCTACCCAGTTCTGAGACTCAAGAGTGAGGCATAGACAGAGAGGGTGTTTTATAAGTAGTTACAAGGCCACTGCTTAATCTCTGTTGTCAGCTTGATGAGATCTAGGATCATCTGGGCACTCGTGTAAAGAACTGTCTCAATAAGGTTATTTGAGACCTGCCCACTGTGGGTGTCGCTATTCCCTAGACTGTGACCAGAATTGTATAAAGAAAAGAAAAGAAAAGAAAAAGTGAGCTGAGCACAGGAAATTCAAGGCTCTCTGCTTGGCTGTGGGTGCAATGTGACCAGCTGCCTCGGGCTCCTGCTGCTAGGATTTCCCACTAGGATTAACTATGTGCTCAAACTAAAGGCCCAGACAAGTTGTTCCTTCCTTCAGTTCCTTTCGTTAGGTTATTTGGGCTGCAGCAAGAGGCAAAATAGCAAAGGCTACAGATGTGCCTCTCAGCGAGGCAACCAAAGGATTTCCGTAGCACGGAGACCCTTTTCTCCTTCAGCACTAATGACCTGGAACAGCTGAGAAATCCCTAATTCTACGGGCTACATATCCTGGGAGAAGGTGATGTGGATGAGGAGAGGCAAGGCACTTTTGTCATCCCTCACTTTCATGTCTCCCTGAAATGGAACCACACACCAGCAGCAGTCAAAAAGTCGAAAGAGGGGCTGCAGAGATGCCTCCGTCGATAGAATGTTCGCTTTGCACCAGGACCCGAGTTCAACTTCCAGAACCGGTATTTCTAAAAAGGACAGGTATGGTGGCATATGCTTCTAATTCCAGCACTGGAGAGGCAGGGAGAGGTGTGTCCCTGTGACACACTGGGCAGTCAGCCTACCCTACTTGGCCAGTTCCAGACCGAGGAGAGCTCCTGACCCAACGAAAAAGGTAGACAGCCTCTGAGGGAAGATACCCTAAGATGTCCTCTGTGGGCACATATGATGAGTGTGCACACCACACACACACACACACACACACACACACACCTCAGACGAGCTGTTCTCAGGCCTCTCTTCTCTAGGCTTTAACTCAGCAGGTAGAGCTGAATAGTCAAGGAAGATTAATGCAAATTCTAATCCATTTCTCATCGCTTATAATAAAACATATATTACCAAGCTAATCTTTTTACATTTCCACGACACAGAGGGAGGGCAAGTAAAATGCCTGACTCACTCGCCCCGGGTATTCCTGGACCCTAGAACCATGCTTATCACATAGTGCTTTCAAATTCTTGTTTTCTATATGAAAGGATTATGAAAAGGGAGTTATTTTAGAGACCAAGCCGGCAGCTCCCTAATACCTTCTAAAATGTGTTGATGCTCATAAATCCAAAACAATGACCCAAAAAAATCACTTAAGAAGAAATAATACACATTTAACCAGGCTTCCAGAGGAAAGTCTGAAGGAAAAAAAAACAGAAAAATTTAGGAAAAATTACTAAATCCCTTCCAATTCAATCCCAGCCCTACACAGACACACTAGGTGTCCCTTGCCTGGGGCACTGTCACTTTAAGCCCTTTTCAGCCCTTCCTTACCAAAATGTTCTTTTCAGCCCTTCCTTACCAAACTCCCAATATGGCTGCCTCCAGAGCTCAGGACAAGGTTTTGAATGTTCTGAAAATGGTCTCTCGCCTGTCTACCCAGCTGCCTCTTCCAGGTTTCGCAGGGAGATCTGAATCAAGGGGGGAGAAATTAAACACACCACAAGAATACTCCAACCAGCATCTTCAAAGGCTGACACGTACCCACCCAGCCTCAGCTCCACGTCGCAAGGATCCTGTCTATCATCAAATAAAATTCAAAACACTGCAGACTGCCCATCTCTGCCTCAGCTTGACAATCCCGTTAAAGTTTCTGGAATTTAACAGGGTTCTGCTACCTTCTGTCCCATCCTGGATTTCTATCTAGTTCTTCGTCTGCTAATGAGAGCAACTTTACCTTTCCTGGTGTTTGATTAAGGTCCTGAGGGTGGTAGTAAAATGGATCCCCGTTTTTGCTACAAATTCAATTAGCGGAAGTTGGAATTGCTCTCTTCAACAAAGTTAAATAAATTGTTAATGAGAAATTTACCTTCACTTGATTCACCGGTTCGCTTATTAGCTTGGAGTCAACACTATTAAAGGAGAAGCTGTTATTAAAGCTTAAGGTGCTGGCTGAACTGAATGTTAAGAAGACGAAGATGGTAGAGGGAGAGAGCCTCACTGACTGCCAGCATCCGAACCACACAGAGGCTCCCAGGACGCACCGAACTCCAGCCATTTCAGGCTCCCATGGGTTCCCTGCATCAGCGAAGTGTTACCTAGTGGGTAAGAACGGCGCGTGTACCCAGGAGCCACCCAAAGCTTTTCTTGCCACTCGTTATTCGGAGGCCTTTCCTGAACCAGGCAGAGACCAGCCTGGAGTGGCAGGGGAGTCCCAAAAGGGAACGGAGAAACCTGGCCTTTCTTCCTAAGGAAGGAACTCAACAGCCTCCACCAACGATGTCAAGACATGGGACACAGACGAGCATTATGTTCCAAGTGGTTGTGCAGACTGCGGTATCAACTATCCAAAAGAAACAGTAAGGTCTGTCTGGTGTGGAATTCCTAAAGCGCTTTGCCTTAAAACCCAGCTCCGAACAACACTGAGAGACCGGTAAAGGTGGCTTTTGATCAGTCCTTTTCCTGCCTATTTCTCCCACAAGCCTGTTTGGTCTCCCGACTGCCCTGCTTGTGTGGTAGAATCTGCAAGTGGTCCTTACCAGTGCATACCAGGCTCCTCATAGACTGAAAAAATAATGGCCCCATTTCCCAGAATTCCCTGCAGCTTAGGCCCCACAGAGGGCATTGCTCTCCTTCCCCTATCCAGCCCAGCACAGTGTGGGGGATACAGGAGCTAAGCAGAGAGCCCAGCCTTAAGAGCTCACTGCCCCAGGAGGGAAGGCACCTATTTATCTGCACCTGTTTTACCATAGCAGGTTAGGACAGGGTTCAAGTGTATCAGCTTAAAGATGACCTCTTGTTCTCCAGCTTAAGGATGGCAAGGGCAAGACCTCTCTCGGCCAGCCAGGTCTGAGGGCGTTCTTCTGAAGTATGATTTCTGGAATGCTTGCCTAGCTCACTGGTCTAGCCTTTCCAGGCTAGAGTTTGGAAAGCTCCTTTGGCTAAAGACAGCCTGAGTAAATTGTAAACGAAACTGGCAGAAACCCTCCCTTCCACTTAAGCCACTAGATGCCCGACTATCCGGGCCTCCATCTTCTTGGATATAATGGGTTGTTAAACTCCTTCATAAGTGACTAATGACTACAAAGAACTTCTTCCTACTGCCCGGGTCCAAGCAGACAAATTGCAATGGAGGATATTCAGGCAAGAATGGCCTCTGATGTTGATGGAGACTCTTTTTCTCAGACAGGAAGATGACAGTTTGAGTTTTCCAACTCTAAAAAGGTTGTTAGTAGTTCATGATGGTAGGTAGCCAGGTTGCTAATGTTTAATGGGCGAGAGAACCGTGCTAATGTGTAAGGTTCGGAGGCTACCTCCAGCTCCCTAACGCCTCCTAACCCTGTACCTAGGGCTTCTCCAAAACCAAAACAATCTTCCCCAAGAAGAGAATAGCTTCAGCAGGCAGAAAGGGAAAGTGTTTTCCCAAGGCCCTTGGCAATGAGAAATCAGGGGAAGAAGGCAATGGTATACAGAATGATTCTGTAGCAAAGCCTAGCTACATGGCAACTCACCCCAACTCCGGAGAGATCACCAGGATAATGAAAAAAGAGGAATTGCTATTTCCTCATCCCTAACTACGTGCTGGGTTTTATGGATTCCATTCACTGAACATTTTGTTCTTGTTCTCCTGTAAGACACTGACGTGCAACTCTGGTTTCCTATTTCCTCACTCAGTTGAAGAGTGAGGTATCTTGGGAGTAAACAGTGACCCAAGTTGGAAGGAACTAAGCCAGTGCGGTGCCTACTGCTGTCTCATTTACACCCTAAGCAATGGGGTGAGGCAAGGCAACTTCCTTCCCAGAATTCTGAAAGATACGACCAAAGATGGTGGCCTTACTTACAATCTAACCTCTCCTGTGGGTGGAGCCTTGAGGAACAATTCCCAGGAGATCCTCTAGAGTCCTGCATGACCATTATGAGTCCTGCATGAAGGAGCCCAGGACATATTTTCAGCACTCCTTCTGCTGGGATTCAGACTCGATTAATTAAAATGCTTGTTATTTCAGGTGCAAAAGTCCTGGAGAATAAAACCATCTTCTCTCTACCCCATGGCCTTTCATACCATTATGGTGAGATCCCAAGCTAGCAATGACAGGGACAAATGGGTCTTTGCAATGGAGGAGAGAAGCTATTCAAGCTGCTCCTGATTTCTATAAAGGAGCGATCGTTTGATCTTTGAAACAGCCAAAGGGGCAGTTTGATCTTCCTCAAACTCATTTATTTTAGATTCTTGCAAATTTCTTTTCTGTAGGTTTATTTCCTTAGAAAACTCAATATTCAATTGAACACTGACTTTTATACATTGAAATGCAATATTGAATAGCCAGAGTCTAATAAATGCCGTCCTAGCTATATAGGGATATTTTAAAAAAAAATCATAAAAGGGCCGATTGAGCCCGATCCAGGCAGAGATGACAAAGTCAATTCAATGCTTCTTTTGAAAATGAGTCATGGTCAGAAACACTTTGACCAAAAGCATTTCTTTGAATGCCAGGGGTAAATTTGCTCACTTTCATTTTCTGCCTGGGTTTCAAATCAGCCCTACAGAACGGAACAAAATCTACTCCGAGAGGCCCAGGCAGCTGTTGCAGATGTGAATGTGAACGAACAGAAGAGTGAGGTGGGGCCTGTTCCTCTCTGTCAGTTATTTTCAAATTATGGAGATAATATTTAGATAAGGAAGGACTGATTCGGCTTTGTATATTTTTTCAGAGAAGAGTAAATCGTTGCTGCTCTCTGCTACACTAACATCCCCCAGGACCACCCTTCCTGGTACTTAGAAAAAAAACAAAAAGGACGTTTATTGTCCCAAGCTTCCAAATTACTGGCAATGAAAGAATCCGACATATGTTCAAGTTGGGGAGGGGGGGAAAGACTCAAGGGAGGATGGGCATAACATACTCAATCGATTAGCCAAAAGGAACAGTCTTTGATGTCAGGGCACCTTTCCAAATTTCACTTCAGACTCAAACAGTCTGTGGGAAATCAGAGTTCTCAATCAGAACTTCTGCCCCGCTCCCCTAGTGCAACCATGGCCTGTGGCCCAGGAACACTTTTGCTTTTAACCATATGTAGACACTGCTCAGTTTGAGAACATGGTCTTCGCCTGGCCCTTCCCACAGTCAGCCCTTTAAGAAATGGATAACTCCATCTTCCTTTTCTCTCTGCGGTGTGAATGTTTTCCCACACATGTATATGTTTTAGGAACAGAAAGATTGATGGTGTCGAAGATCAAGTTGGTAGGGTAGCAAGCCCTCCTAGACTTGACCTATAGAGAGAAGCTGATGTTTACAGTTTTGAGGGGACATCTCTCTTCCTTATGTATCCTTTGCTGAATGAGCTGAGATCTAGATTGGGACTGAGGGAAGTAACTGGGGCAAGATGCAAGGTTACCAGTGGAGGAGAAGTGAGAACCTCTTGGGAAAAGGTGGCAAATGAAGAGATGTCATCAGAGACGGAAGAGATGAGTCTCACCTTCAGAATAACAAAGACATGATTATGGCATCAGATCAGAGAGCACTTAGATTTTGGAAATTCGATATAATAAGGGCCTTTGGCTTTCTAAGTAAAACTATGAAGTCACAGACATTGCCTAGGACCTTAGGCCACTTTGGTAGTTGTAGAGAGGAGTCTCTCCAATAACTAAGAATGTGAGAAAGTTCTAGAAAGTATTTCCTTAGCTCTTGTCTGCTCTGGCCTGGTTACAACATCTAAGGTTCCATCCCACCCTGAGCCCGGAACCAAACACTATCAGATCATCATGGTGCCTTCTAACATAGATGCCCTCACACACGAGTAACTTCTTCTACAGACAGATGGTCAAGATGGTGGAGTTTGCGTAGCAGTGAACACTCAAGGATAAGAAGCCTCAGAGAGAAAAACATGTGGGCAGGCAAAAAAGCCACTGGGCCTAATGGTCCAGAGCCCATATGATGGAAAGATACCTCTGCAAGGTGTATTCTGACTTCCACTCACACACTATTGGCATGGCATGTGTATGCTTACATATACACACAAACAAATAAATTCTAAATAAATAGAAATATTACATGTTAAATGTCTGTCTTGTGAAGAGGAGATCCATAGAAGTTATAATGTGGGAGAGGTATTTGCCTGGGGGAGTTAATATAATAATTATAGAAACTCCAAATTATATGCACTGCTAGTGTAGTGAGTTCCCAAACATGGAAATATCTCAGGCTCAAACTGCATACCTTACATATGAGAGGGAATCTGTAGAATCAATGATCCTACATAATACTGGACCTAGAAGGGACCCATGGTATCACACACTTCAAGGCCATAAGACCCAGGACTCTTAGTCTGGAAGCTTAGAGATAACTTCTCTGTTGCAAGTAAGATCTTTCTAACAACATTCTCTGAGACTATGAGCAAAGTTGGTTTCAGCATCTTAGAGAAACCCTTTGATTAAAGATCCTTTTCTTCCATGTCTTGACACCTTCAAAAACAACCTCAATCTAAGAAGGTCTCTCTTTTGCAGGCTGGGGAGATGGCTCAACTGGTAAAGTGTTTGCTACATGGCAAAGCATAACATCCTGAGCTCTATCTGTCTGTAGGCCCACATGAAAACACCTGGACCAGTAGCACCCATTCAGCGTGGGGAAGTGAAGATAAGCAGATCCCTGGGCATAACTGGCTGCCAATAAACCTGACCCAGGCCAGAGAAAACAAGTAGGTAATGTGGTGGTTTGAATGAGTAATGCCTCCCAGACCCTTGGTCCCTGCAGGGTGGGAGAGGTTTAGGAAGTATGACCTGGCTGGAGTAAGTCCAGCCCTGGGGGTGGGCTTTGAGATTGCATAGACTCATCTGACTTCTAGCTCCCGCTCTGCTTCATGCTGGTGGTGAAGACCTAACTTCTCAGCTTCCTGCTCCTGCTTGTTACTCCCATGCTTCCCTGCCATGGGAGATTCTTATCCCTCGGGAACCATAGACAAAATAAATTCCTTCCTCTGTAAGTCGTTTTCTGGTCATGGTGTTTTATCACAGCAACAGAAACGTACTTGACACAACATCTTAGAGGAGACACCTGAGATGGAGTGCTAGGTTCTACAATATTCTATACATGTGGATTTGTACACTCACACACAGGTACACATGCAAATGACTACATACATACAACTCTCTCTCTGTCTGCCTCTCTCTGTGTGTCTCTGTCATCTCTTTCTTTCTCTCAATAGATCCAACACTTTAAAAAGGACAGCTGCTAAAATTCATAAACTAACTATCCATAAACTAACTATCGTTAGCAAATGCTCAGCACCTCAAGCACACAGCTCCGAGTTGGAAGGACAGAGTGTGCACACACATCCTATCCCTGTCTCTAGGGTTCTTAGCTCTGCAGGAGGCCTATGGGAAAGGAGCCATTCTTTAGTTGCTCAGAAATAAATGAAGGCTTCTTTCTCTTTCCTTCAAGACCATTTGAAACAAATAAAAACAAATATCTGTGTTTCTAGACACTCACAAATCTATTGTTTTATATATATATGAAACATATATATACACATATATATATATGAGGGATATATATATATATATATCCCTCAAGGCCTGGCACATAAGGGAATGTGTTCCTAGAGAAAGTAGGACACACAGAAGGTAATGTCACTCAAGAAGGAGCAGAAATATAATAATACTAAAAGGCACGAACAACACCACACAAATCTTAGTTGCTCGGTCTAATATGGTTCAATTAACACTACTGTGACATTTGCCACTTGGTAAATCTTGTCTCCTTTTATCCAGTTTGTTCTCTTTCTAGTTGTAATTTTATTAGGAAATTGAATCAAGTTGTGGGTTTTTCTTGTTGCTCCTGTTGCTCGCTTGCTTATTTATTTGTTTTTTAAAAAGAATATTAGCCCCAGAGACTCAGCAACGTTAGCGTGTATGATGTTTAAGTGACAAGAACTTGAATTATTGGTATAGAAGGTGCATGTCCACTTGGTAACATGAAATGGTAGAGAGCCTGCCTCATCTGAGATTTTGAGGGCATGGTGTCATGAGATGCTCAACACCAGAAGGAAGCTGGCGCAACAAGGCTTCAAATAGACAGAACACAGGAGTTCTTCCCTGACCCTGCCACAGTGTGCAATACTCACCCCCCTTCAAGCGCACTGTTGAGACTGTCACCAGGTAGACTGGAGCTCTCAGCCCATCTGTGTGTTGTGCTCATTAACTCTGTGGCTGAGTTAAGACAAACCCTGGGAGCCGGGCTGTGGTGGCGCATGCCTTTAATCCCAGCACTCGGAAAGCAGAGGAAGGTGGATCTCTGTGAGTTCGAGGCCAGCCTGGTCTACAAGAGCTAGTTCCAGGACAGGCTCCAAAGCTACCGAGAAACCCTGTCTCGAAAAAACAAAACAAAAACCTTGGATGCAGAAGTCAAAAATAGTCTCAGTGGCTCTAACCTTTAACTACCCAAAGATCTTCTGAGAAACAAGATAGGAAGTAGACACAAAAATATCAAGGCAAGTCCATAATTTCATGAAGCACATTCATGAATGGATCAGTGGATGATGGGGAACTATTCACTGATAATAATCATAATTGTTCCCTTTCATCTTCCCCAAATTTCTATCAGAAAAGTGCTAACAAAACAAGCAAGCAAAAAAAGTACACTCCTATTTCAATTTCCATTTCCGCACAAAATACGACTCTCAAAATATTATTTTCATCTAGGTTGGCCTTTCCCAGACTGTACACAGTTGAGCATCAATGGACTGTGGTGTCAGAAGGATGCTGTTTAATTGAATTTTCTGGTTAGCTGGAAGCTAGACAGAAAACTGTCTTTTCTCAGCTGTGGTAGGATCAGTGCAAGGTGCTGATGAAGGACAATGATGATGGCCTGACAGTGGCCTATCCAACGATCATGTATGGGTACTTCCTTAAGAATTTACATGCAAAACAAATTCCGATTAAAGAATTTAAGTTGTCTCAATCTCAGTTCTCCTTGTGTTCCAAACGCTCAGGTAGAACTCTTCTACCAGGCTCAGTTAAGGAGTTCTGGGTTCTCTATCTGCCTGAGACAGGTCACTAAATTCAAACCTTACAATTAGCACATTGTGAGACCAGAGTAACAGACCTCACCCATGAGAAGAAAGAATGATAACTTTCCTTAATGCCCCATGTGAGAGTTAGCCTACTTCAGCCCTGTGAGGGGTAAGCAGATTGCTTCCATGTCTTCTCCCAGTGCCTGACATCAAATCCCGGGCCTCAGACACTTAGCCAGGTACTTGACACTGAGCTGCAACCACAACCCAGATTTTATCTACTAATTAGGAATATCATTTATGGCGAAAATAGGTGTCACTTCAAGGGTAATTTCATGTCTTTATTAATTAAATTTTTTCAGATGGTAATGACAACTTGCGTGTCACTTCTGTATGTCTCAATGAAGTGTCAGAAGTGTGACTATCACAATCATCATGATAAGTCTTTTCTAGTGTGGTTGGTTATGTAATAAATAAGCACACAGCACAGAGGAACAGAAGCCCGAATGTGTGATGGTTCATCTTGATTGCCAGCTTTACAAAACACAGTGTCACCTAGGCAACAAACCTCTAGGCACAACTGTAGAAGAGTATCTAGATTTGATCAATTGAGGTGGAAAGACCCACTATTCCCTGGGCTAAAGTCCCAGACTGAAGAACAAGGAGGAAAGCAAGCTCAGCAGTGGCCTTCATCTCCCTCCACTTCCTGACTTTGATGGACTGTGACCAGTTCCATCAAGCTTTCGCCACCATGACTAGCCCACCATGACAGACTATGCCTTCCACCTGCGACTCCAAAATAAACCCTTTCTCCCTTAAGTGCTCTTGTCAACAGGAGAGCAAGTGATACAGAAACTCAATCAGGGGAGCTTACAAAGATCGTTCTAAAGACCTTCACGGGTAGAAGCAAATGGAATTTAATTCTGAAGACTATCTTTTATACCCAGCACATTGCTCTTCTTATTAATATGGCAATAGCCCTACCTACTATGTAATATTTGGATTCTCCATGCATGATGGAGGCACTTAGAAGCAATGAGTATGAAAGATATATTTGAATTTAAATTGAATTTGAATTTAAATCTTGTCAATTTACAGTTTTGTAAATTAATAGAAATTAGATACTAGCCACATTCTCTTTAAAATTTTGAATTCTGAATCTTAAACTTGGTGACAGTGAAGGCCATCTAGGATATTTTGAAGCTGAGGTTTTGTTTGAGAACTTAATTCCCAAATACAACACTTAGTAGGAATGTGTTGTCCCCTGTGTAGAGATGTCCTTAAAAACCTCCTGAGAATATATTTTGGCAAAAGCAGAGCAAAATCTGCATGGATGAAACTTCAGTCTCCCCACATAAATACATCAATGCAGGTACAGAAAATAAGGGACAAGATTATAGACTTACAAGCAACCACAATAGGAAGATGCATTGGCCCTTTGTATGGACTTCAGAGAAAGACAGGATTCCACAGTTCAGCTTCAGGACAAACTGTCCTGCATGGAGTCACCACAGCACTTAAAGACAAGGGTCCACTGGCCTCAGAATACAGATGTGTGACTTTGTTTGGTTCCCCAGTCCAGTACTAGGACAGACAGCCATCTGCAATGAGACTCTGAAAGCCTCGACTGTATGGGTCTTAGCCAAAAGCACAATCACGTTCAACTTGTCTATAGGTCAGAGACTACAGGCTTGGGAGATTTGTTAAATTACATGAGCTCATGAGCATCTTTCCCAAGCCCAGCACATCTTTCCTGTCACAGTTCACCCCAGGAGACCAACAGGTAGGGGATGAGCATGTGAATGGAAAATCTATGGGAACCCATCAACCCTCTCAAAAGAGTCCCAGGCATGTGTTCACCTCAGATAGAAAGTGGGACACATCCTTGGGCCTGTTGTATGACATTGAACTTGTGAACAATCAATCAAACACATGCCTATGTGTAGGAGGAGGCTGCTTATTGGTTCCCGGCCGCCCAGATAGCTTAGACCCGAAATAATCACACAGAAACTTTATTAATTTAACCAATCTCCATTAATCTGTGCATCACCATGAGGTTGTGGCCTACCAGCAAAGTTTCAGCACATCAATCTCCAGCAGAAGCTTCATGGCATCTCACTGACTCCACCTCCTTTCTCCCAGCATTCAGTTTAGTTCTCCCTGCCTAACTCTATTCTAGCCTATCAGGCCAAGCCAGGATTTTTTTATTCATTAACCAATAAAAGCAACACATAGACAGAAGGATCTCCCATACCACTTGTGTACTCCACTCCTGATTAACTACCCACAAATAGTTACAAGGATGCCGACACATACAAAGAAATGTGAGGGAGAGCGAAGCCATAAAGAAACAAAGCCCTCGAATGCCATTCCTAAAAACACCACACCACGTCGTTTCCTACGGAGCGCATCAGAACACTATCAGTGTCAGTGATTGACAGACACGTGACTCAGCCTAATCACAACCATAAAGGGTGCTTCAGTTCTTAAACTGGAAATGTAAAGGGTATGCAGTGGGTTCATCTTCCCAGAGCAAGGCACTAGTGATACAAGGCCAGAAATAAAACACACACATGCGCACGTGCGCGCACACACACACACACACACACACACACACACACACATGCATGCATGCACGCACGCATACACACACAGGCTACGTGATATCTGATATTTAGCTTATATATCAATATCACAGTGTATCGTATATTACATAGACATGCTGGCTAGGAAGAGATAAGATCAAAAATGACATAACAAATTTCCTAGTGCCATTGGATGATAAACACCATAATAAACCTATTTTTTCTTTACTATATATTGGTTTACGGGTGTTACAAAGCAGAAAGAAAGAACCTCACCCAGAGTTAAGGAAACCAGAAACAATCACTACAAAAAGTGAAACTGAAGCTGGAATTGTGTTGTTTTTTTGTTTTGTTTTGTTTTAAGTGAGCAAGAGATGTTTTAAAAATGGATTGGTCCAAAGGGGAAGTCGAGCAGTTGACACAGAGGAAGCAGCCCAGGCAGTGTCCTCAGACTGAGAAGTAGCACAGAGTTTTAGAGAAACAGAAAGATTTGCATAAACCCTAATCACTTATTATTATAAATAACACAGCAGTATAAATCCTTCTTATTGAACTCTCCTCCTGATCTTAAAGCGGTCACTTGACTCCCCGGGGTCTCCCAAACAATGCTGTTGTAAGCAGCAAACACAATCATGTATGTGAAATGTGTAGAGATTATAAAACATTTTGTAACCCTAAGGTAGTATAGGGAACTTAAAGCGGGACACCAGTGTGTAAGACCCTGTGTGGTTAAGGTCAGATGCCTGGCTCTGAATGCGCCTCTCAGGAGAGACACACTTGAGCTTCTCACGTCTGTTTGGCATCTAAGCCTCCTACCACAGGGAGAGTTAAGCTATGCCTTCCAGTAGCCGGTCCAGGGGCCACCTGTCTTTGGCACCAGTGACCAGCTTTTCCCTGAGAGAGCGTCTCAGTTTCTTTTCTGCAGCTATGATAAAATACTCTGATTAAAAAAACAAAAAACAAAAAACAAAAAAAACAAGACAGGATAAAATGTTTATTTGAGATCATAATTTCTGGTTACAGTCCATTACTGCAGGGAAGTCAGGGCACACCACATCCAAAATCAAGAACACAGAGAGAGACTGAATTACAAGCTTGCTTGCTCAGCTCAATCTCTCCACTCTTATACAGTTCAGGGCCTCCTGCCTAGGGAATGGGGCAGCCCACAGTGGGCTGGATCTTCTCACATCAAGTAACTCAACCAAGATGATACCTCAATGAAGACAATCTCCTACAAATATGACCATGGGCCAACCGGGTGTAGACAATCCCTCGTCGAGACTCTCTTGCCCATGAGTCTAGGTGATGTCAATTCGGCAATTAAAGCTAGCCATCACAGAGGGGCTGTGCCCAATAGGAATACAATGGGAATACTCAGAGTGTGAGCACAAGAAACTGAGTTAAAAGCATTCTCAGTGAGAAAAGACGACCCCTATTTTTTAAAAGATAATGTTTGCAAACTAAGGTTCTAGCAGGAAAGAGACATTCTTGGAAGACAGGAGAGATGAGAAAAAACGCAGGGTGTGAAAAGATTTTCTAACTATATGGCCTGGAGATCTGTAGAGAGTCAGAGGAAGTACTTTGGGACGCCAGTGCTCTTTGCAGTCAATCTGAGGTATGTTTAAATTGTAACTGAGGCCAGCAAGTCACGAATAATCAGTTTGTCTTGGAGGATTCTGGAATTATAAATAAAGGGATACAAAGCATTGTCCAAGGTAAATATTGACACGACTGAAGAGGGACCAGAAAAACTTTTAATGAAGCCAAAACACTGAATCTGGGGGAGATGTTTCATATTCTGACAATAAACACTCGAATCCACGAGGTTGAAGGACGATGGGAAGGAGAAGCGTGTGTACTGGAAAATCAATTTAGAACAAAGGCCGGCTCAAATGTACAACGGGAACACGGCCACACTCGGCTTAACTTTTAGGACCACATTCCGCCTTCAAATCAGTTCTCCCAGCCAGACACCTATGTTCCCATAGATCTAAAAGGACTCAGATTCATATCCTAAAGCAACTAACTACCAAGTTTATATGGTGGCTGGCACCCACTGGTTTCTTCCTCAACTCCAAGCTGCTAGGAGCGAAATGTTCTGGGAAGTCTCTCAGAACAGCTGGGCTTCTACTAGGCCTAAGCCCTCCCACCCTTCCAGTGACACATCACCTGATTGGCTAAGGCAAATCCCCTGGACAGCTGAGGCAGGACTTCATTAATTCCTAAGGGTTCACACACCCTGCTTCCTCCCTGAAGGGTATTCAGGTGGGGTAACCTGAAACTCACAATAAACAGAAGCCCATTATTGCTGCTTTGTGGCAGCCAGTGAGGGATCTTGTCTGCAGAACACTGCCATGGCAACCGGTTCTTCAAAGCATTTTTTTTTTAAAAAAAAATACAAGTTGAATTTCATCTGGCAACATCCCAATTACCCAATTAGACAAAGCTGCCAAGCCTTTTTAGAATAATCTCAGATCATAAATGAGTGAATATCTAAGGCCCAAACCATGGCTTTCTGATACCTAGAAAATGCAAGTTTGTTGATCCTGTACAGAAAGGCTTTTATGTCATTATTGGGTAGGGTGGGGTGGGGTGGGGGTGGGAACTAACCAAATCTGCCTTAGTACAAGTTTCTGCACTAAAGTAACATGTATTTGTGTCCCATGGGGAGCCATGAAATCCTGCATTTATTTTTCCCACTTAACAGATGGGAAAACTAAGGAGCTATAAGTAGATGCCTCCCTGGGGGGACCCAGATAGAGGTTGAGGGTGGGGGAAAAAATCTGTATTTCTCTTCTTAATTCTGTATACTTTTGTGTGTAGCTCCACAAGCGGGGAAAATCGAACTCCCCCACCCATGTTTTCACCTCGACAGTGGCTTAGCCCTCACCCCATCTCCACCTACATGAGTCAGCCCTTGTTTTGCTGTCACCAAGTGGCTGCGAAAGTCAACAGAAAGAGAACCTCCTTAATGTGCTTGTGGCTTCAGGGGATTCAGTCCATGGGTACAAGACCCATGTGTTTAGGCAGACTATCGCCCAGCAAGTGTGTGGAGAACAAGGTTAGTCACTTCATGAAGGGCAAGACAAAGAAAGACTACAGAAAGGGAGCAGGGCAAGGAATACACTAATGACGTGGAAAACACTAACGACCTGTCCGCAGTGACCTCCTCCAGCAGGATCCCTCCTCGGACACTTCCCAGTAAGGCTTTCATAGAATGACCGCATCTACAAATTAATGCACTCGTCAGGTGGGAGGTCACCAGATTTGGCCATCTCTGGAAATCCCATTGTTCACCACCCCCACTGCCTGACACGCTGGAGAAATCTGCTAGATGTTTCTCAAGCCAATAATGTAGACAATTAAGGTTAATGAAAGTTCCCCCAACACCCTTTCCCTCCTGGGCAGGAAATATCTACCCACCTAACAGTTGCTAGTCCCTATGGTTGGACAGATCCCAGGCTCTCCTCGCATGGAAGGGGGTCAGCGCTTCATTCTCCACTAGAGGCCAGAATACACCTCCATAATATCCGCGACTGAACCCCTAGGCCTCAAAAAGTGACTGTGTTTAGAAATTGATGTCTGTGGATGTTAATGAAGCATCCCCAGCACCATCCTTAGAATGAAAGCCAAACTATCTCCATTGTCACAAGCCAATACAATCGGCTGCTCTGTCCTCACCCACAAGTCCAGAGCTCCACCATACCATGAGCTTGTAGCCCTCCACTGATATCCCAAGATGTTCTCCATTGACCCAAAATTAACATCTTTATCTGTGCTTCCTACATCAGTCTCCCTCCTCCCTTCAGAACTGGTTCCAGAACAATGACTTCATGAAGAGAAACTTATTCTAGGTATGTAAGTCCCTAAGTCTCAAGGCACACACGCCCTATGGTGGGCTCTGTAAAACCATTTCCTGTGTGCATTCGATCTTCATGGCCTTTCTATTGGATAGAAACCCCTTTTGACCACAGGTTATGAGTGAAGACATTTAAGCCCAAGCAATCTTCTGGCTGGGTGCTCTGTCTCTGGGGTAATATTGCTCTACACACCAACTGCATTTAAACTACAAAAAAATAAATCCACGCATCTCACCCCCCGCTGGTTTTGAAAGTTAGCAAGGAGGTTGAATAGTGATCTGTTCATCTGTGCTTCATTTCCCTCACCTATTAAAACAGGGATAATAATCAGTTATGTTCCTGGTTTAGAAGGACTACATGAGCTACTTCATTTAAAAAATGTATTATTTTATTAATTAACTAATAGTAGTAATATCAATTTGATTGCATGACTATTTCCCCAGGAACTCGAACCCCTCTTTCTTGAATATCTTGATCTGCTCGACACCAAGGGACAGGGTACCATACGCTGCCCACGGTAGCCACTATGTATGTAGCTGTTTAAACGCTGATTGGACATACCATTTTTAACGGGTGCCACATGCTGCTTATTCCTCTCCCCATCACAGCAAAAGCATGATCCATGACTCTGTCCTCCCCACCCGCGGCTCCCTGCCCTGGCGTCTGACAAGGCATTTGGCCGTACTATGCTTTCTGCTTGCTCCCTTCTCTGCTCTGGCTATTCTGTGACCACCTGCGTATCTCAAAGTTGTCCGCCCTGTTCTGGAGGGTCTCCTCTAGCTTGGCCCCAGCTCCACTATGCTTTTCTCAGCACATCATTTTTGCATATTTGCCTCCATAATGGCCTTTGGCTCCAGTGAGAGGAGGAGCCCCACAAAGGCAGGGTCTCAGAGGTGCCCCTGTGACCCTGTGACCCCTGGTGAGTAGCATATAGTGGCTAATAAGTAGTCCATGCCTGAAAAATAAATGGATGGGCATATGAATCTCCAAATCCCTCAAAATGAAAAATGCCAAAAGGAAAGTGTTGCGATTCATAGATGAGAAATACCATGATATTTATTTAATAAGAGGAGGAACTTAAATTTCATTCATGTCCCTGGTTCCAAAATTCTCTCCTCAGTGCCAGAGTCTCCTAACCTTAAAGGACAAGTGTGCTGCCTTCAAGATTGCCAGCTTCCACACAACATCTAACTTCCCTAGCATTTTTATTTATCATTTATTTATCATGAAAATAATTTTAGCTTAAGGACAAAGAGGGCCAGTGAGATGGCTCTTCAGGTAAAGGCAGCTGTCACCAAGCCTAATGACCTGAGTTCAATCCCCTGAATCCACATGGCAGGAGGTGAGAATTGACTCCCAAAAGCTATATTCTGACCTCCACATGGACACACACACACAGTGAATAAATACCATGAAAAAGAATAGAATTCGGTGGAGTAGATGATATGGAAATAGGCATAGATCTATTAAAATTCAAAATGCCCTTCAATGGCTGGCGGGACAGTGGCTCCTGAATCTGGAAACACCTATCCACATGGTCTCCCTTGGTACATGTCTGGGGCTGGTTCTAAACTCAGTCACTCTGTCATTTAGAGCCCTCTAAAACCTGCAAAATCTTGTATCAACTCCAACCCCCTCCCCCCCACACCCGCTTCATTCAGCCTCCTGTCTCCAATCCTTTTGCTCTTTCATTGTCATCACTCACCGATACAAGGTCAGATCCAGTGTACAGAAGCCTTCAAGGCTCACGGTGGAAGATCGTGACTGAAGGCAGGCAGCGGCTAGAGCTCATGGGAGCCCGGGTACACGGGTGCATCCCATCTGCAGGGGAAAAAAGCAAGATGAAAGAGGCGGGAAGTGGGCAATTAATTGAAAACTAGAGGCTGTCAAGCCACACGGAGGAAAACCTCTCACAAAGTTAGAGACTGGGGACACAATCAAGAAAAGTGGATTCTAGAAAAGCTTGATTGGTTGGTCAAAATCTCCAATTATCCCCCAAATAATTGCCCGGGTAAAGAAGAAAAAAAAGCACCAAGAGGCTTGCCTGATTAGGAAGGGGCAATCAGCCCTGACGAGGAAAGGCACCCTCGACCACTGGACCCCAGCCATAATGAACCGAGTGCTTGAGGAAGTATGGCGGTTCATTATCGTCTTCTCCTCTGCATGCACATATTTCTCGTGGATATTTCTTCTCAGAAACTCAAGTGTGGAATGTTTTGTTTTTGCAGTGATTCCACTTCTACCTCAGGCATTTATACATATCCAATCTGTGCCCCTCTCTGTGACATGAGAAAGATGAGGAAGATGGCCCCGGGCCTTGCTACAGCCAGTAGCAAGAGTGTACTAAGGAAAGACGGGGTCTCGCTATGTGATCCTAACTGGCCTCCAACTCTAGATTCTCCTGCTTCCACTTCCCCAGTGCTGGGATCACAGGCCTGAGCCACTATATGAACTGAATAGGTTTGACTTTGATGCCTTGGAGATGGTACCGGATGAGCTCTGTTTGCTCATCTGTAAAGCTGTGGTCATCACAGCGGCGGCACTGCTGTGTTGAAGGAGCTGGTGAGAGTGGGCGGTGCACACAGAATTTCCTCTGGCACGTGACAAGGGAGCTAAAGGCTGACACATTTCTACAGTGAGGCACAGGGAAGTGCCGGAAGGAGTCACGAGGCAACAATTCCAAGGCACGAGAATGAGGGATGCTTTTCATTTTTGCCTACACATTTCTCTTTTCAAAGTCCTCTTAATTACACACAATAAGAATATATCACCTTTTAATCTGAAAAAAATGTTAATTTTACTGTTTTTTAACTTTTGAGATGAAGAAAGATGGTAAGATAGAAGAAGAAGAAGAAGAAGAAGAAGAAGAAGAAGAAGAAGAAGAAGAAGAAGAAGAAGAAGAAGAAGAAGAAGAAGAAGAAGAAGAAGAAGAGGAGGAGAAGGAGGAGGAGGAAATGTGGAGGGTCATGGAGCTGTTCCCCTGGCCAACTCTCTCTGCCGACATTGCTGATCTCAAGGGACGTGACACAACCCTTTCGGGGTGTATAACGTCTGTCTGTTCAAAGTTATCATTCAAAGCTGAGCGTGGTGGAGCACACCTTTAACCCCAGTACTCAGGAGAGAGGCAGAGGCAGACTGATCTCTGTGAGATTTAAGATCAGCGCGGTCTACATAGGGAGTACCAGCCCAGAAAAAGAGAAAGGAAGGATGGGAGGGAGGGAGGGAGGGAGGACTGGGGTAGGGAGGAGGGAGGAAAAAAAGGAAGGAATGAAGGAAAGCATTAAACAAGAGATTTTCATTTGAAGGGCTGAAAAGGGGTTCAGTTGTTAAAAGCACTGGCTGTTCTTGTAGAGGACTCATGTTAAATTCCCAGCATGCTCATGGAAGTTGCTAACCATCTGTAACTCCAGTTCTAGGGGATCCGATGCCTTCTTTTGAACTCCATGGGCACCAGGTGCACCTGTGGTGCAAAGACATACATGCAGGCAAAACATCCATATACATAAAAATGTCTTTTTTTAAAAAAAAATGTAAATAGCCAAGCTTGGTGGCTCACATCTGAAACTCTAAGTTTCAGGGGCTAAGGAAGGAGGGTCACGTAAGATTTGAGGCCATCCTGGTATATATAGTAAGTTTCAGATCATCCTGGGCTACAGGGTGGAACTCTATCTCAAAATAATAATAAATAATAATGATATAATAATAATTAACAATAATAATAAAATCAACAACAGGAAAAGAACAGAAAAATTAAATGATACATGAAAATTGTCCCTGACACATAATAGATGATCTTTCAGAGTTAGTTTCTTACTTATGAGTACCTATCAGGTTCACTTTTATGAAACCCACACATTTTCTAAACTTAGTTTGAGTCTCTGGACAAATACTGCTTATGCTTCTTGAGCTATTATCCTTTTGGTTTAGAGAATCATTTAATGAACCAAAATTCCTTCCCTGCAAAATGGAGTGCAAACCTTTGATAGAACGTGTAAAGTTCATATTCCATATGTGCCAAATCAAAAAAATAATGCTGATTAGTGATGCAAATATATATCTTAAGAAAACACAATAACTAAATATTTTAAATGCAACAGTGGGTTTTGGCAGTGAGGACGAGAGGTTCTTATCGATCTAAAAATGGGTGTCAGCTTGCTGTTTGATGGCTTACTTTGTTTCTTAAATAGAGGGAGCAAATTTGATGACAAAGACGTGTAATGGGAAATTTTCACAGCAGCGTGAGAAAGTGACAAGAGGCCACGTGCTGCAAAGCATGATCCTTCAAGAGACCTGGGAGAGCGTGTGTTTGGTCTGCACGCTGTTGGCAATAACATCCTGAGGCAGCCTACCCATGCTAATGGCGCTCTACTTACACACAATTAAAACACCACACAGCCTTTCCTGAGACCAAGAGCAAAGGAGAAGCAGGCTACACACTGACGAGGGAGAATGGATTGCCAGTTAGCTTGTGGAAATGGACTGTTTATACACATCCACATTTTTACAAAAGACCTGGATTTGGCATGTTTGGGAGGACAGAGCCTACAGAGTATGTATGTGATATAGAGGGGGCTTTGTTCAGTTCATTTGCAGGAGGGGAGCGAGGCAGTCAACAGTGGGTGTCTGCAGGCTGGAAAAGGCTTGGACCCCTGTGGCTGCTAAGCTAGGCCACTCAGCAGTTCCAATCTTGTTAGGAAGATAACAACAACAGCAACAATTGTCTTCCACTCACATCGGAAGGTCAGAGAAACTGGGCCTGATGGTCCAAAAGGGTGGAAGTGGTAGCAAAAGCAAGAGGCTGCTTTCCCTCAGACCTCCTCCTGTCTGTACCACGCGAAAGCGTTGCCCACTCTAAAGGTGCAGTCTTCTCCCCTACTTCATCCCTCTTAGAAAGGTCCTCATACAGCTGCCCGAAGGCTTCTCTCTTAGTCAATCTGAGATGCAGTGAAGTTGATAGTGAAGATTAACCACCAGAAGACCATATTCCTAATACGAGAAGAGCAATGACCGCCCAGCACCCTACGTTAAAAACCATCCCCTTTAGTCAGCAACTCAGAATCCACGGTGGCCACGGAAGTAAGCAGATATAAGGCCTAACAGAATTTGTGACTTGCTTCCATGCTTAGAATTCAATCCAAAGAGCAAAACGTACAGTTTAGTTGTGAGCTACGTATCAATTCTGTACTCACTGGACCATCCAGCCAACAAGGCTGGCCCAAACTGCTACATAAAGATAACGCAGTTTGCTCATGTTCTTCCGTTGGGCCAGTGGTATAAGTATAAGCATCCGCTGCTACCAATTCCTTCTGAGCAAGGGGCTGAGGTCTACCCTCAGAAGCCCAGATTTTGGTCCTAAGTCATTCAGGCCAACACTGGGACATTTCTAATAGTTCCTTCTTAGGGATAATCAAGGTCAGGCTGGAGAATGAGTGAAACCAAAGCACGGTTGGCTTCAATGTCACAAGATGCCTTCTTAGGTTTCCTACAGATGAGTCCAGATGTCAGGGAATGTATACACAATGAGAGGCGGTCGCGGGTGCCAGGGCTGGCTCACTATCCTCAGCCTCCTCATCACCTAACAACCTGGAACTCAGAGTGGCTGGAGACCCTAGAGAAGGCTCCGTGGGGCCAGAGTCCATGGAGTTACCCACAGTGTCCATCAATGTGCTTGGCATACACTAGGCACTCAGTGCTCAGGACTTGATGAGATAATGATGGTCCATTGGCATCACCTACTAGCCTCCTTTTCTGAGCCACTGTTGCCTTTCCCACCACTACCCAGGGCCCTCACGATGCCACATGGAGGCACCACTGAAGCTTAGCATCCAGCTGGAGCCAAGTTTGAATCCCACTTCTGCTACTTAACATCCACAAACATCTATCATGTCAAACACATTAGGCATTATTAGAAAATATTTTTACCTATGTTCCTCCACCTACTATAGGGTTGTCTCCCAGTAAGTCTGTTATAACTTGAAAATGTCCGAAGTTAGCAATGTGCTTGATTCACCTCGCTTTCCAAATATGGCAGCTTTTCAGCACAGTTCGCTGTGGCCTTCCATTTGCCTATCGCGAGCCTGGGAAACGATCAACATTTAACCTGCTTCTGCTGTGTAAACACTGCTTGTATACAATTGTGAAGTTGGAAAACCAGTAAGTCAAACCAACTTGTTAGAGACCGCTTGTGTGTACCAACTCCTGGCAGTCTCATAGCAACCCAAAGAAAGACTTCCGTCTCATCCTCATACCCAGATGAAGAAACTAGGTGGAGGCCTTAAGTCTCCTCCTCCAAGTCACTCGAAGCCCAGTTGTGTGGCCATGAACAAGTCCATTTCTTTACTCAGCAAATATGTATTACACACATACTACTTTGCTGTTGCTATGACAGAAATATTTATGAAAGTAACTCAAGAAAGGGAGGGTTTGTTGTGGTTGGCAGTTTAAGATGAGACGTAGTCTCTGGCAGCAGGGAAGCCATAGCTATAGGAATGTCAGGTGGCTGATCACATTACATCCATAGTCAGGAAGCGGACAGTAGACAGGACATAGGTCTAGGCTATAAAACCTTAAGGACCACTCCCATTGGCTCACTTCCTCATCCACATACTTCTCTAGAGCTGGTCCTGAGCCTAATAGCATCACTCCTTCTAGACACCTGGCCAATTACCCCAACCAACACCATCAATCTACATGGGTTCTTTCCACATAGTCTTATTTTCTCTCTTCACACTGGACAGAGCTGAAGAATATCCTCGAGATGCTCTCTGCATCCTTCCAACCCTGCGCTGAGCCAGCTCTTCTAAGAACCAAGCTATGTTCTTTTCTACCCCATTGTCCAGTCACAAGGAACCTTCTATGTGGCCATGGGTGTGTACCAAGGAAAAGGGACTGGACTAGAGTAGAGAGCCAGGCAGGACATGCTCATCTACCTGTTTGTCCAGCTACTTGTGCATTCTGGCCCTGTTTATGGTTGAGGTCAGATGGAGGAGGAAGAGGAGGAGAAAAAGGAAGAAGACGGAAAATGAGGAGGAGAAGGAGTAGAAGAAGAGGAGGAGGAGAGAGAAAGAAGAAGAGGAGGGAGGGAGAATATTACTAATTAATAGTTCGACTCCATCATCAGAAATTGTAAAACCTCTAGCTCATGGTGGTCACCTCTGACACTGATGATGCTTAACGATACATAGTCAGATGTTCCATTTTCTCAGGGACTAGAAACAATTCAGAAACCACTTTTGGAAAGTACATTGTTCTCTAAAATATAGGAAATTAATCCAGAACCCTAAAGGTTTCTACCATGCCCCTACTCAGGACATGCCAGGCATAGTATGTCCTACTGTTCAGACAAATAGTGTCCTGGATCTTCCAGGTTTTGGGGGTTCAAGTCCCAGAGTTTCTTGCCATGTTTGTTAGATCTACTAGAGAGTTCTTTCTTGGTCTTGACCAACTCAGAATTGGCAGTGTTTCATGTCACATAGTAAATGGAATGAAACACTAACGCCAAGTTTGGAGTTTGCTGCCTTAGAACTTTAAAAAAAAAAAAAAAGCTGACTCAGTGTTGATCATTCTTAGTGAGAAAAGGAGAAAATGAAATAGCTTGTCCTTTTCCTTGGAAGTGATATCTCAGGATGACCCTGACAATCTAATATCTAAAAACATCCTCAACTTAGTAATTTGTCTATTTAAGTTGATCTTTTGCCTCCTGAAACACATATAATTTTTTCCAAAATCTCCACTTAATTGCTTATCTTAGCCCAGTAGCTATGATGCTACTGATGAAAAAGACAAGCGTGGTGCTCTGCACATAGCCTCTTCAGACAAAGGATGGCAGTGCAGAGGAAAAATGACAGAGTCCTAACTGGAGAGTGTCTTTTTCACATGACTATAAAATGCTTCTGATTTTTCTCACTGGCAGAGATAGAAAAAAGTCCACTTGTCAGGTCAATGACCACACACAGCTGTGCATGTCAGAGGCCACCAAAGATGCCCCTTCCAGCAGAACATCAGAAACTGACACCACTGCTTTCTTAAGACTGTCAATGTATTGCTGATGGCTGTGACCCATTCAGTTTTGTAGGGGTCAGCCTGCCGAGTTAAGTAATAGCATGATAAGATCATCAACCCTGCATCCCCAAAACTTAAAAGTTAGGCATAGTCAGCAACACCCCATTATCACGTAGAAGTGATCTAGCCATATATAAGGTTCCAATAGGCACAAAGGCACAGTAAACCACACGAAGAACTGGCCCACTATTCCATGATCCCCACAGCTACTGCGCTACTTTCTTTCTGCTACTGTGTACCTATGCCCTCTTTGGAATTTCCCTATAATTATCTGGAGGAGGAAGGAACCACAGGTCCAACATGTTCCAATGGCAGAACCCAAAGTGTTTCTGGGGCACTGTTCCTCTCTGGAACAGCCCTGAAGGACAATGGTGAATGAAAATATTCCTGGTGGTCAAAACTCTGGGCAGTGTGCTTCACTTAAAAGGAGATGTCTAGACACGCAGTTATACACCAACTCATGAGCCTTGGCGAATGGTTTGGCTCGACTGTCACTAACAGGCATGATTCTGCAACTGGCGACAAATTAATGTAGGGAGGAGACAGGTGGATGGGTCACTCTGAGTGGGCAAAAAGAGTGTGAGCGTGTTTGTGCTCCATATGAATACCCACAGAGAGGAGAGCTAAACAGCGCAGTCGATGTGACAGAAGTCAACCTCGTTCCCAACTTATTCCTATCATCAGCCATTAGGCTCTTGAACAAGACAATCATGGTGACACGGATGAACACTATTTGTAGGCTCGGCTTGGATATGGTCATCCCTGGGTACCAGCTGTACAGACCAACACTGGTCCTCTATGATGGCACCATCCCCAATGCTATTAGTCAGCTTTTGACTGGTGGTCTGATTGCACTGGGTCACTTGCACCATGAAAAACCATGAAATGGAAATTCTAAACACAGGTTTACGTCTCTGAATGAAATTCTGCTCAAGTTGCCATCTGTGAACTCACAGACATACTTACTGGTCTGCCTTCCTTATCTTCCACAAAGAACCACCTATGACCCAGGAACTTACTTCACAGCTAAGGAGTAGTGGTTGTGGCCCAGGCTTATGGAATCTGCTGTCCTTATCATGTTGCCCAACATCCACAGCTTGATGGAACAAGTGTGATGGCCCTTGGAAGACCTCATTGCAGGGCCAGCCAGGTCATGATACCTTGAGGTACTTAGGGACAGTTCTGCAGAAGGCTTTATATTTTCTGAGTCAGCATCTAATACATGGTGATGTTCCTTCCACGGTCAGGAATTAAGGGGTTGGAGTAAGGTTGTGCCCCTCAAAATTGTCCCCAGTGACACACAAGCAAAACTGAGGATATTACATACAGGAGTGACTCTACCAACAGACCCAGCAGTGATCCCACTGAGCCAATGGTATGGTTGCCAGGCACGCAGTTTGGGCTCCTCGTGTCTCAGAATGGATGAACAGAAATAGGTGTTATGATACATGTTCATTGACTCTAACTTCCAAGGGGAAGGAGATTGAATGAGTAGTCTGCAATGAAGGTAAGAAATACTGTGTCTGTAATAGTAGACATACTTTGGGTTCCCTAGTATTACCTTGTCCTGTGACTCTAAGGTCAAGGAAACACTGCAAGAGCCCAGTTTAGACTGCCCTGTAGTCAATTTACAAAAAGAACCATGACCAGCTTAATGAAGTCAAATGCAATCCAGAGTACACAACAGAAAAAAGGCAGCAACAAATGCAATCCAGAGTGCACAACAGAAAAAAGCAGCAACAAATGCCAGCAACGACCAGTCATAAAAGCAAAGGCCGTAATTCTTACATATAAGTATTTCTTGATTTTGTTATGAATGTACACACATACACAACAAATGTATGGGTTTGTTTTCTTTCTTATTCTCTATCATTAAATATAAAATGTATTGATTTTCTATCAATGTTTAAATGTTGTTAATTGTATGACATGGGCTTTAAATTGCAGACTATCGAGAGAGAAGTTAATACCGCTTAGAATTTTATCTGCTCTTCAGGAGGAGGGCTTGTGGGTGCACAGGCTAATCATGTCATAGTAGCAGAATTACAATGCTATTATCTTTATGTAGAGATTGTGACTAGGGTGTGCATGAGTGCCAATCTGATAACAGGTATGATTGTGATGGCTTGTTCTGTGTGCTAACCAGACGGGGATAATATTTCTGGGAATGTCTGTGGATGGTAACATGCATGTGGGATGCTTACTAGGGTAAAAATTGTGGAGCAATACTTTCAAAGAAAAGGGGAAAACCAAAAATAAGAAAACAGGGTAGAGCAGAGGAAGAAGTTTACGTGAAGCCTCTGCCTTGCCCATGGGGAAAACTGGAGCTGGGTTGACCTTTTGGAGTGGCTATAGAGCCTCAGCAGGGACATCTACCAGTTTCCAAATGCAATCTGCCCCTAGAGCAGGGAGGCACCATGGGCTAGACAAGCCCTTCCACCAAAGACAGTCTTGAAGAGCAGCACGCACTCTCAGCACCTGAGGGTGTAAAGTAGGGTCAGCGCCCACGAGGTACCATCTTAGACACAAACCCTTACGATCAAATGAAAGCCCACAGAGACGGAAGTCAGCAACCATGCCTTTAGCAGAAATCTGATGCTGAATTCCGAGGCACAAAGATACCATATCATATACATTTCGAGGTTAAACTATTTGAAAGAAGCATACGTACTTCCTGTACCTGTCATTATAAAACGATGCGCTTCTTTGCTGTACACTGCTCTCATGGTTAATTGAAAACTGATTGGCAGGATTTGGGGGGCAGAGAGAATGCTGGGGAGGAAAAGAGCAGACGCTGGGGAGCTGCTGGAGAGGCAGCAAGGGAAGCGTGTAGATGAGGCCAGCGAGCCAAGGGGCAGCACATAGATGAATAGAAATGGGGTAATTTAAGTTATAAGAGCTAGGTAGAAACAAGCCTAGGCTATCGGTAGAACATTTATAATAATATTAAGTCTCTCTGTGGTTATTTGGGAGTGGGCTGGCAGGACAGAAAAACCCACCTACACATCTTTAGAAGGGTTAGCCGCTCAAAGAGCGGTGTCCACAGCCTCCGTCGACCTGCGCCTTTCACAGATGATGCAAGCCAACCTGTGTTACTTTGAACCATGGTGAACCGAGGACTGAAGCCGAGTTGACCATACTTCCCACAGCAGGCTATTGAACTGTTGTCACATGCCCAGTCCTCCCAGCTTCATGTTTTTCCTGCACACTGTGTGACTGCCCTTAGGAAACAGAAGTCTTTTATCACAGTCGCTCCCAAGCAGCGTGCTTCCAGGTAGTTTGGCATCCAAGGAAGGAAGCCTGGGTTTGTGACCAGCTGTCTAATTAGCTGTGTGACCTCAGGCAGGTCATTTCCCTTCCTCTGGCCTCAACTTGCTCCCTATGGATAGGAGGGAGGCGCTAGATCTGATATCGTGAACACAGAGCTTGTGTGTACCTGCTTGCCCTTCCCTTGTGAGGCATGACATTGCTAATCCAAGGGTTCATTGCTGAACCCAGATAAGAAAGCCTTCTCTGCAAGCTGCTCCAGTAGATCACTGCTAATTAATCAACTGCACAGCTCAGCGTGAAGACTGTAGACCACCTCTGAGCTCAGGGTTCCCTTCTTGAAGCCACATGCTCAGAGACACGAACAGAGAATCACAAGCCAAGCCATCCCCCAGGGACTCTAGCGTCTAGATATTCTAGAATCGCACAGAAACAGAAGACCATGAAGGCACTCAGATGTCCAGGAGAAGTGCCAGACCATGCTGTCATATTCTTCAATGTCCTCCATCTTCTTTCCTTCTAGGTAGGCTGTGACCAGAAGTCCCACCCTTAGCTTAAGCTCCAGCCATAACCACCTGGAACCTGACCCCCCCCTAAAGAACCTGTAAACTGACATGGCCTCAAAACATTTCAATCACAGATGAAGTTGTCACAGAAAGAGGCAGTTTTGGAACACGTCGTCACGGAGGCTCAAACCGACTCTAGTTCTCACAAGCTATTAATAAGAACAAAACTTTTTTTATTTTAATTCTACAAGGTCCACAAAAGCTCATCATCCCCAACTGCCAGCCTCACACAGTCTCATTCTCCCCCTCCCAACAAACACAGGAGTAAGAACCCAGCTGATCTAGCACGAGCAAGAGCATCCGTCTTCTTGCTCAGCCCATTGGGTCCCCTGCCAAGCCAAAGGTCCTCATCTTCTCCTTCTGCACATACCACTTTCCTCCTTCCCTGGCTTTTAGTTGATCGTTCTGCATAATGAGGGTTTTGTAAGACATACTCTGTGATCCTTAGAAGAACCGAGAGTCCTCATTAGGGTCTATTAAAGCCCTCTAATTATTTTGACATTCTTAACTCTATCCTTGTTCCCTGATTGGTCAGTCATACCGGCAGAGACAGTAGCACTGGCCTTCTGCAGTAGGCTCACGCATTGTCAGAAATAGTAACTGAATTCCCCATATCGCCAACTCAAAGCGTGATCTCTCCAAGCCCAGATACAAAAATACATTAAGCACCACTATGTTCAGATTACAATGGGAGATTTCTTTATTTATCCATTTTATTTTTGCTGATGGATGCCAATTCCCAGGACTGCATGTTCTAAAAATTAAGCCAGAATTAATATCATATTAGGGGAAAAATATGACAGAATCTGTAATGCTGTGGCCACATAGTTCAAATCCTTTGTTACATAAATAGGGAGACTATATCAGGATGATTATGTGGTATATTCAGAGTACCACAGCAAGTTAGTGACAGGTATACACACACTTATGGCCATCATTTTTGTAATTATTTTTATAATGATGTCTATAATTTTCTGCCAGTCCAAAAGAACAAATGGAGTCAAATTTCCAGCATTTTCCTTGGGTCAAATATGACAATGTAATTATTCTTCCCTATTTCACCCTCCATTCTAAAACAGCTAAAAAGATTTAGGACAAAAAACCCACAATAAATAACATATATGTATACACATGTATATTATATACAAATATATATACATCTACTACATTTAAATTATATCAGTTTTTGCCAAGGCTCAAAAGACTTTAGACATAAGCAGAAGGAGACATAAGCTACTGAACCCATGTGGATTGTATTCCCAAACTGTTGAAAGGTCTTTCTGACCTATAGTACTTTCATTTTCTGGCTGTGGTATGAGGCAGGGGACAGCGGACAGACTTCTTTTAAGTTAAAGAAAATTTACCCATTGTTCTCTCTGGCAGCCTTTTTGTTCAGTATCTTTTGAGCTCCTTTTGTGTTGTAGGCACTGAGTGAATGGAGAGGAACAGATGAGTTGGGGGAGCTGGGCATAGAGGACCCCATTTGAAATCTCGGTACTCCCGAAGGCTAAGGCAAGAGGGTGACAGATTCAAGGCAGCCTGGGCATTTTGATGAGATTGTGTATAAACAAACAAACAAACAACAAATAAATAAATAGAGAGCTGAAGCTCAAGGGTAAAGCAATTAATTTCCTAGCAGACAGGAGGCCTTAGGTTTAACCCCCACTATGAGAATGGGAGGGAGGGAGGGAGGGAGG
>PVIU01004490.1:109438-126515 GCA_004026605.1 Ondatra zibethicus | reverse complement strand
CCTAGATTTGATGTGCAACTCAAAGACCTAGAAAAATGGCAGAACAATCTGCTCCCGTCCCGTCAGTTTGGCTTCATTGTACTGACCACCTCAGCTGGCATCATGGACCATGAAGAGGCAAGACGAAAACACACAGGAGGGAAAATCCTGGGATTCTTTTTCTAGAGATGTAAAACATAAATAAAAAGCCTTTATGGACAAAAAAAAAAAAAGGAAAGCATATTTAACAAGTGGTGCTGGCATAACTGGATATCAACATGTAGAAAAATGAAAATAGACCCATATCGATCACCATGCACAAAACTCAAGCCCAAATAGATCAAAGACCTCAACATAAAGCCAGCCACACTGAACCTTATAGAAGAGAAAGTTCAAGTACACTTGAACGCATTGGCACAGGGAACCACTTCCTAAATAGAACCCCAGCAGCACAGACACTGAGAGAAACAATTAATAAATGGGACCTCCTGAAACTGAAGAGCTTCTGTAAAGCAAAGGACACGGCCAACAAGACAAAACGAAAGCCTACAGAATGGGAAAAGATCTTCACTAACCCCACATCAGAAAGAGGTCTGATCTCCAAAATATACAAGGAACTCAAGAAATTCGACACCAAAAGAACACATAATCCAATAAAAAAAAAATGGAGTACAGACCTAAAAAGAGAACTCTCAACAGAGGAATCTAAAATGGCTGAAAGACACTTAAGGAAATGTTCAACATCCTTAGTCATCAGAGAAACGCAAATCAAAACAACTCTGAGATTCCATCTTACACCTGTAAGAATGGTCAAGATCAAAAACACTGATGACAATTTATGCTGGAGAGGCTGTGGGGAAAAGGGAACACTTCTGCATTGCTGGTGGGAATGCAAGCTGATACAACAACCCCTTTGGATTGTCAGTGTGGCGATTTCTCAGAAAATTAGGAAACAACCTTCCTCTAGACCCAGTAATACCACTTTTAGGTATATATCCAAAGGATGCTCAATCATGCCACAAGGACATGTGTTCAACTGTGTTCATAGCAGCTTTGTTTGTCATAGCCAGAAACTGGAAACAACCTAAATGCCCCTCAACCGAAGAATGGATAAGAAAAATGTGGTACATTTACACAATGGGGTACAACACAACAAAAAAAAATAAAGACAGCTTGAATTTTGCAGGAAAATGGATGGAATTAGAAAGCATTATTCTGAGTGAGGTAACCCAGACACAGAAAGACAATTATCACATGTACTCACTCATAGGTGATTTTTAAACATAAAGCAAAGAAAGCCATCCTACAAACCACAATCCCAGAGAACTTAGACAATAATGAGGACACTAAGAGAGACTTACATAGATCTAATCTACATGGGAAGTAGAAAGTATAAAAAGACAAGATCTCCTGAGTAAATTGGGAGCATGGGGACCTTGGAGGAAGGTTGAAGAGGGGAGGGGAGAGGCAAGGAGGGGAGCAGAGAGAAATGTAGAGCTCAATAAATATCAATAAAAAAAAACAAAAAGAAAAAACGAGATACCTTTGATTAATGAGGCTGTAAGATTCTTGAACACAGGGCTGGAGAGATGGCTCAGATAAGAGCACTTCCAGAGGTCATGAGTTCAATTCCCAGCAACCACATGGTGGCTCACAACCATCTGTAATGAGATCTGGTGCCCTCTTCTGGCATGCAGGCATACATGGAGGTAGAATGCTGCATAGATAAATAAATGAACATGTAAATAAATAAATCCTTAAAAAAAAATTTAAAAAAAGATTCTTGAACACAGTTGCCAAGACCTTCTAGAAGGTCTTCAACAATCATGACTTCTGGATGGCCTTAGAACAGGGGAAAAGGGCACAATGACCTCAGAGGTCCCTAAACTCTACCTACAGCGTTGGAGGTGGGGAGCATAGCAGACACTCGGTACAGAATTTTAAAGCCATCCCTGCACACAGGGGTTTGCTGCTAGACATCTCAGCAATGCAAAGTGGAGCGGAGACCTGCAGCTGCTGGCTGGCCTCCTCACACAAGGACACCTGGGAACCTAGTGCCTCACAGAGTCATTTCTACCCTCGGCACCGCACCGGTCATGAGCTGAACAGAGTAACCAGAGCAATAAAATAAACATAAATCAAAGCCAACCATGTTAATAAAATGGACCCACAGGGTCAGGGTGGCAGACAGAACATTAGAATTCAGACAGCTTTAAGATCTGTCTGGACAAATTACACAAATTGCTGTCAGAGGTACCCCAAAGTTCACGTACGATATGCCTCAGGGCTCATTTGCCTCCCATTCCCCCAGCAGTAAATTATTAACCGAACAAGATCCAGCTGGTACAGCTGCAATTCCAGCGCAGGCCTGATATCTGCACAGAAACTCACTCGGTAATCTGGAATGGAAATGACCCCCTCACCCTCACCCCACCCTGACCCCACCCCCGTCCAAAGTCCCACTGAGCCTGGCACTAGGTTGTAGAGGGAGAGCCCCAAAGTAGTGTCCTGATGAGCAGACAGACAAAGGTGGCCCTGCGGCTTGGAATAACACTGACCCAAAACTCAGTGACCTTGTAAAAACCAAGGACGCCAGGGGCCACTGGAGAAGAGATGAAAGAGAAAGAGGAAATGAGGGAAAGAGAGAAGAAACTGCAGGAGACGACCAGGAGAAGAAGGAGGGGGTGGAACAAGGGAAGAGGAGAAACCCTACCCCTTGGGGGCAGGATGTAGGACTGCGCAAATGCAGGTTTCTAAAGAGCAGCTGCTGCCATTTCAATATGCTCATCTTGGCTCCTGGAGGACCTTCCAGTCCTGGGTGCTCAGCTCAAAACCACCAGAAGCCAATCCCAGTGCTCGGGAGGCAGAGGCAGACAGAGCTCTGTGAATTCCAGGAATAGTCCTGTCTACACAGAGTCCAAGACTAGCCACGGGTACACAGAGAGACCCTGTCTCAAAACACTCAAAAATTTAGCCGGTAGGTGGTGGCGCACGCCTTTAATCCCAGCACTCGGCAGGCAGAGGCAGGCGGATCTCTGTGAGTTCGAGGCCAGCCTGGTCTACAAGAGCTAGTTCCAGGACAGTCTCCAAAGCTACAGAGAAACCCTGTCTCGAAAAAAAAAAATTTAATAGAACAACAATGACAATAATAATAATGGAATACAGCATAGGGGTCTGGGGTGTAACTCAGTGGTGGAGTAATCACCTAGCATTTGCAAGACCATGGCTTCCCAGGACCAAGTTTAAAACCAGAACAGAGTGTCCATGGATTTCCTTAAGTGGATAAAAGAGAGGCAGAGACCAGAGACGTGGAATCCCTAGGGCAAGTTGCCTAGCCAGACTAGCCAAATCCGTGAGCTCTGGATTCCCCGAGAGGCTCTGGTCCTCAAGCTCACATGGCAAGCCCATTACCCACTCCCCGTCTCCCCGGTCCCACTCTTTTGTTGTGGTTTTATTTAAAGATTGGTTTTGTTCTTTTCATTAAAAATGTTTTTTTGGAGTTACAGAGTTGTGCTAGGGATCCAGCCCAGGTTCTCTGCGAGAACAGCAATCACTCTCAACTTCAAGCATCTCGCCAGACCCTTTTGTTTTGTTTTGTTTTTCGAGACAGGGTTTCTCTGTGGCTTTGGAGCCTGTCCTGGAACTAGCTCTTGTACACCAGACTGGCCTCAAACTCACAAAGATCTGCCTGCCTCTGCCTCCCAAGTGCTGGGATTAAAGGCGTATGCCACCACTGCCCGGCTCAGACCCTTATTTTTATTCTATTTATTGATTTACTCATTTATCATTTATTGTTTACTTGTGACAGGATCTCCCATGTAGCCCTGGCCTGGAATCCAGAGATCCACCTCTGCTCCCCAAGTTCTGGGATTAAGGATGTGCACCACCAAGCCCAGCTTAATTTTATAATTTTTTAATATCTTCTGCCTCCCTCATGATGGAATTATATCAGGGCTGCAGATCACTGGGCTTTCAGATGGGTTCTGAGGATCCTAAATCTGCTTTTGTCTATACCTGTTGAATGTCTCCCCAGCCTCAAGTCTTTTAATCAACGAATGTCTATACTTCTAAATATTCAGTAGAATAAAAACGTGTGCTCGAACAAAAATGTGTACCCAAATGTTCAGCTGCATTTGTTATTTACAACAGTCAAAAGGTGGAAACAGCCCAACTGTTCATCAGCTCAGTGAATCAACAACGTTGATATACAATGCTATCATTCAGCAATGAAAAAAGAACGGAGAAACAATACATGCTGTAACACGATGCTTTTTTTTTTTTTTTTTTTTTTTTTGGAGACAGGGTTTCTATTTTGTCCTGGCTGTCCTGGAGTTTACTATGTAGACCATGCTGGCCTGGAACTCACAGAGATCCTCTTGCCTCTGCCTCCTGAGTGCTGAGATTAAAGACCCTCCTGGCTCAGCCTCCAGATGTCTGGAATTACAGATATGCATCTCCGGAAACTGTACACTCTAAGAGTAAATTTTGGGGGCCAGAAAGATGGCTCAGTGGGCAAAGGCACTTGCTGTCAGGTTTGACATTAGTATGACACCCAGGGCCCACACTGGTGAAGGAGAACTGGCTGCTGCAAGTTGTCCTTTGACCTCTGTGTGCATGCTGTGGCACACATGGACATGCCTTTAGGCACACGCGCGCATGTGCACACACACAAAATAATTCATAAAACTACATAAACAGAAATTACTGTCTGATAATTTACAAAATAAGACAATGAGAAGGGGTGGGGATGTAGTTCAACTGGTAGAGTAATTGCCTAGCATGCATAAGGCCCTAGGTTCAATTCCCCAACACAATTTATGGGTGGCATGTGGTTGTAATCTCAGCAGCCAGGAGTCAGAAGCAGGAGGATCAGGAACTGGAGGCCAGCCTGGACTACATAGTAAGCTGAGTCTCAAAAACAAAACAAAACAAAATCAAATATTGTGTCTAGAGGGTGGGAACAAGTTCTAGCCTGTCATGTGTCACTGAAGCTACCTTAGACACCAAATGCTTAGTGGAACCCCCCTGGGTCTTTAAAAGCCTTTGAAGCCTAACGACCATCCTCAGACACGCTGTTGTAAACAGTCTCAGGCACAGTGCAGGCGCTGCACGTTCCCAGCTCATTTCAGTGTGCCGCAAAATTTGAGAGCCAGTGCGGCTGAGCAAATGGCTGATGAGCAACTGTTTCTGGAAGCCAAAAACCAGACCCAGCCAGCTTTGCTCTGACCTCAGAGCAATCAGGCCAGATAAGTCCTTGGCAAAGCAAACAGCTACAGTCATTCCCGCTGTTCACCAAGCCAGACCAACAAATCAGAACATTCGCTCCCACTCCTTCGGGGCCACCGCTCTCTCAGTAAACATGTGCCTGATGTGCCATTGGTAGTTCTGATGGAGGATGTTATGCAATGTGTGGCCTCCTCCTTTTGCCCCACACTCTCTTGCTACCTCCATTTGTTGCCAGGGGACTAATGAGGAGGAAGGATGCCACTTAGTAACACATGCCTGCGAGGAGGATGGAGGCTTCTGGGTCCCCCTTCCCGGGACATTTGTGCTTTCAAAGACCCAACTGCTACACTGAGATAGGGGTCACCCACTATGGCTTTCAGGGACAGAGCCCTGTGCGATGGCTCACTCCTATAATCCCAACGGCCCGAAGGTCAAGGGAGGGGACTGCCTCAAATTGTAGGCCAGCCTCAGCTACATAGTGAGTTCTAGGCCAGCCGAGGATGGGCCAGTAAGATGAGTCAGTAAGCAGAGGACCTGAGCGCGATCCTGAGGGCCCACGTGGTGGGAGAAAGTCAGCTCTTCTCAGACTACATGTACCAATACCTACCCACGGAATAAGTAAGTAAATGTAATTTTGAGTATACATGTGTGAGAGAGACAGGGTCTCACTGTGTAGCCCTGGCTGTCCTGGAACTCACTCTGGAGGCCAGGCTGACCTAGAACTCCAAGATCCACCTACCTTTGCCTCCCAAGTGGTAGAATTAAAGGCATGAGCGCCCGTGTCTGGTTAATTTCTTTAATTTTATTTATTTATTTATTTTTGTTGTTTTTCGAGACAGGGTTTCTCTGTAGCTTTGGAGCCTGACCTGGAACTAGCTCTTGTAGACCAGGCTGGCCTCGAACTCACAGAGATCCGCCTGTCTCTGCCTCCCGAGTGCTGGAATTAAATGTGCGCCACCACCGCCCAGCAATTTCTTTAATTTTAAAAACCAAAACCAAAATAGAAGAATCAGGTATAGTGCTCCACCACACCTGGCTGAAGGAAGCCTTTTGTGTTGTTCTGGGTCTTCTTTCTCTCTCTCTCTTCTTTTCTTCTCTTTAGGCAATCTCGGTGTTTTTTCTTTTTTGTAAGATTTATTTCTTGTTTTGGTTATGTACATATGTATGTGTCTGCGTGTGGACACATGCATATAAAAGTGCAGATACCTTGTAGGGTCGGGAAGAGGGGATCTGATGCCCCTGGAGCTAGAGCTACAGGCAATTGTGAGCTGCCTGACACAGGGGCTAGGAACGGAACTCAGGTCCTCTGCAGAACAGCAAACATTGTTCAGAGAATCATCATTGTCTAAAATTTACTGAGCATTTACTATGTGCTAAGAACTGTTCTAAGCTTTGTCTGCATTTATCAGTCTTCTATAATTCTGAGATTTGGGAGGCTGAGGTGGGAGGGTTATAAATTTCAGGTAAGCTGGGGCTATATAGGGAGAACTTGTCTCAAAAACCAAACTGAAAAACAAGTAACTAATGTTGCCCTAAGGAAATCCTTGAGATTCCTATATTATGTGAAAGGAGACTATTCACACTACCAAATAGAGACAGAGGTGCACTGTAGATATGCAATGTATCTGAGGCCTTCTAGCTAGGATTTGAACTCAGGGACTCTGGTTTCAGAAGTCAATTCTTTTGTTTTGCTTTTTGTTTTTTTGTTTGTTTTTTTGAGTCAGGGTTTCTCTGTAATTTTGGAGCCTGTTCTTGAACTCGCTCTTTAGACCAGGCTGACCTCAAACTCACAGAGATCTGCCTGACTCTGCCTCCCAAGTACTGGGATTAAAGGTTTGTGCCACCACTGCCCAGCTCAGAATCCCCATTCTTAACCACCACGTGAATGAAACCCAGGAGAGTTGTGCTATGGACAGCTCTAGACAAGGAACGAGGTGGTTGTTTCTACACGGGGCATCAGGGACACTTGGAGTGAGATAATTTGTTGTTAAGGTCAGTCCCTCCCTCCAATTGCTAAATCCTCACAGTGGTAACCAAGGGGCAGGATTCCAAAACAAACCTCATCTGAAAACCACTGGGATAAATCGTCTTTTCCTCCCAGTCTTTTTCTGTTGTGCATTGGTTGGGAGAAGCATGAATATTTCCACTCTTCTAGTCTGTGAGCCTTTTCAGGACAGTACTAGCTTGTGTCTCTTCCTTTGTCCACAGTGCTTGCCCCATAGACCCATACACAATTTTATTCCATTGGTGCTGATCGTGCCTGAGAGCACCCAGAATTCTCATACTGGCACTTCCTTACCCAGGGCTCAGCTGGGCATTGACCAAAGGGGATGCCCACCCAGACTTCTGTTTTCTGTTCTAGGTTTATATGTGAGAAAGAGTGTGTTCATGCATGTGTGTGTTCTGTTTGCTTGTAGTACCTGGACCAAACCAAGAGTCTTGTGCATGCTCAGCAAGTGTTCCATCCCTGAGCTGCACCCCTGGCCTCTCCAGTCTTAATGAACTGGCATAATACGGATAAGAAGAAGCAGAATATGGTAGGGTTACCTCCGGTGACCCTCACGAGCACATGACAGTTTTCTGTTTCGCATTTAGTCTCCCTAAAAAGCCAACATGGGAGGAAGGAAGAGCGGGGATTAGTAATGCTTTCTACCAGGAGGAAGAAGAATGTGACACTAACAATGTTGCAAGGGGACACGAAATAACTCAGTGGGTAAGAATGCTTGCCGCCAAGCCTGATGGCCTGACTTCTTCCACCCTGAGAACCCACAGACTAGGAGAGGGCCAACTCCTGCAAACTGACTTCTGCATGCTCACATACACACGCACAAGTAACTAATTAAATGTAAAGCTATTCTTTTCTTCCTTCTCCCTTCCTTCCCCTGACACCCCAGACAGGGTTCCTCTGTATAACAGCTCTGGCTGTCCTGGAACTCACTCTTTAGACCCTGTTGACCTCAAACTCACAGAGATTCACCTGCCTCTGTCTCCCAAGTGCTGGGATTAAAGGCTTGAACCACCACAGTTAGTACCCTTCTTTAAAAATAATATTTTAAAATTTTTATTTAAATGTTTTTTATGTGTGTGAGCAATGACCCACATACCTGTACACCAGATGTCACATTCCCTGGAAACTGGAGTTACAGGCAGTTGTGAGCTGCCATATGGGTGCTGGGAAACCAACCCAGGATCTCTGGAAGAGTATCAAGTACTCTTAACTCATCAGCCATCTCTCCAGCTCCTTACTTTTTATTTTATTTATTTGTTTATTTATGTATTTATTTTGGTTTTTCAAGACAGGGTTTCTCTGTGTAACAGCTCTAGCTGTCCCGGAACTAGCTTGACCTTGAACTCACAGAGTTCCACCTTCCTCTGCCTCCTGAGTGCTGGTATTAAAGGTGTGAACTACCACTGGCTGTCCTTACTTTTTTATTTTTAATTATTTGAAATATAAGTGTATCTGTTTCTGTATATGTGCACATGAGTGCAGATACCTACACAGGCCAGAAGAGGGCACTGGAGTTAGAGTTACAAGCCTTTACGAGCTGCCTGAGATGGCTTCTGAGAACCAAGCTCATCTTCTGCAAAAGCAGTACATGTTCTTAACCACTGAACCATCTCTCCAGTCCCATTTTTTTCTTGCTTTTGTTTTTTGTTTTTTAAGATACATGAGACTGCCAGGTGGTGGTGGTATATGCCTTTAATCCCAACACTCAGGAGGCAGAGGCAAGCAAATCTCTGCGAGTTTGAGGCCTATGAGTTCAAGGCCAGCCTGGTCTAAAAAGTGAATTTCAGGACAGCCAGCCAGGGCTGTATCACAGAGAAACCCTGTCTCCAAAAATAAAATTTAAAAAAGATACATGAGCCAGGAGGTGGTGGGGTGGTGGCGCACGCCTTTAATCCCAGCACTCGGGAGGCAGAGGCAGAGGCAGGCAGATCTCTGTGAGTTCGAGGCCAGCCTGGTCTAAAAGAACTAGTTCCAGGACAGGCTCCAAAGTCCAAAGCTGCAGAGAAAGCCTGTCTAAAAAAAAAAAAAAAAAAAAAAAAAAAAGTAAATAAAAAGATACATGAGACTTGACCTTGATTACATAGCCCAGAATGACCCTTGAACTACTATCCTTCTGCCTCCCTCTCCCTAGTATCAGGATTGTAGCCACGCACCACCATGCCTAGGTCATATGGTAGTGAGGCTTGAACCCAGGGCCTCATGTATGTTAGACAAGAACTTACCAGCCAAACCACATCCCCAGCCCACGAAAGACCATTTAATAGCCTGTGCAATGCTCTATTGCGGGGATGTGTTTTAATCATCTTAGGTGCTTAGCTAACTTCCAAGCTTGCTGGGTTTGGGTGTCTGGTTTTAAAAGTAATGCTACACTGTATCCTGCTTTCATTTTAATTGTTCAGGACTATTGAGTCAGTGGGTGTGAGCCTCTATCTGGCTCTTGGCGTGAAGTTCATGACACTTTCCAAGAAGTATTGAATAATTTGCAAGGTTTCCCAGCAGCTTAGGATAGCACCTATGTCACCAACATACTCACTTTTCAGCTGGGTGTGGTGGTACATCCCTGTAATTACACTACTGTAGAGACTGGAGTGAGCTCACGAGCACTCTCTGGAGGCAGACCCAGACATCATAGTAAGACCCATCTTAAAAGTGTTTCAGGTCCAGGCCACAGGGATGGCTCCATGATTAAGAGCACTGGCTGCTCTTTCTGAGGACCTGGTTTCAATTCCCAGAACCCTCATGGCAGCTCACACCTGTCTGTAACTCCAGTTCCAGGGTTTCTGACACCTCACACAGATATACATGCAAGCAAAACACCAATGATCAGAAAATTAAAAAAAAAAAAAAAAGTATTTCAGGCCTGGCAAAATGCCTCATTAGGTAGACATGCTTACAGACCTGAGTCTGATCCCTATATCTACATGGTAAAAGACACACGCATACACACGCATACATACATAAATATAATTTTTAAATTTTTAATCCCAGGGCTCTGGGGGTGCATAATCCTAGCATTCCAGAGCCCGAGGCAAATGGGTCTCAAACTCAAGGCCAGCTAGATTGCTACACAACCTGTCACTAAACAAAATAACAACAATGCAGAGTTTTAGCCTCCCAAGGATCTAAGGGATCTCGAAGTGTTGTTCCGATTACTCTACAATCCCCAGGTCACACAACCGGACCTTGGGGGAGCTAAGAAAGGGAATCTGCGGTTGGCTGCCCGTTTCCGACTTAACACAAGTGAACAGGAAGACCATTAGGAAGGAGCTCTTCTCTGCTCCCCAGAGGAACCAGTTATACTGCCTGGAAATCCAGTTTTTCCAAAGCATTAGCATAAAAGCACTGGAGAGTGGAGGAAAAGGAGGCCGGCTCTCCCTCGCGAGAAGAAAGGGGGGCTGCGGTGGACAGCGTGGCAGGTGGTGTTTATCTACAATCATGGGCTATTCACCAAACCTCAAAACCGCCTCTTAGATGCAAATTGCTCATCAGTGTCCTCACTTAGCCATTCATCCCGAGAACTGACGGCAGCCACTTAAGAGGCCTCCCTCCTCCGCAAATCAGACTCCAAAAGAGCCCGTAAGGCCTGAAAGCCACACAAAGACAGCTCCCCCATACCCGGGCTCAGGAAGGACGTCGCCAGCCCTTAGGTTTGAAGGAGCCAAGTGTGTTTGCTAGAGCAAAATCAGACATTTTTACATAACCTCCGTAGATTTCTCCCTTTATTGGAGATGAAAGAGAAAGTTTTCAACTCCAGACTAAAGCAATCGTCCAACCTTTGTCTGCTGCTAATTCACTGTGAGCAGAAATCCAGAGCCAGTAACCCAGGAGGCAGGGTGCGCTTGGAAGGGGCCTTTGTTCTTCTAACTGCTTTTTAGCGAGGTTTCCCACTGTGGCAAAAGCCAACACCACGGAGACAAAGGGCCAGTTAAGCCATCCTGTATTTCTGGGCCATGCCCAGTCATGCATGACCTGCAAACATCAATTCTGAGATGGCAAAAGCTATTAAATTAAAACGCTATGAGATTAATATAAGATTGTTAAAATGTTTATTATAATCAACGTGTACAGGCAGTGTGCATACATGGGTATATACCACGGTGGTGAGAGAGGAAGGGCACATGTGCCCCGGAGCTCAGAAGAGAACTCTTTGGAATTGGTTCTCTCTTCACCTTTACATGAGTGCTATAGCTGGCCTTCCCCTACCTTTATCTACTGAGCCACTGCTTCAGGTCAAGATCATTTTTTAAATCTATCAAATGATTTAATAGGCTGCAGACTGGAGTGCAGATCCTCAGTATCCCGGGATGCCCACACTGAGCAAGCGTGACAGCCTGCCTATCATGCCAGCACTCCAGAGGGAGGAACTAGGGAACCATGGGCCAACTTAGCTAGCAAGAGGAGACAAATCAACAAGCTCTAAGTCAGAGATAGATACTGCCTCCATACATAAAGTGGAGGGCTGGAGAGATGGCTCAGGGGTTAAGGACACTGACTGCTCTCTTAGAGGACCAGGGTTCAATTCCTAGCACCTATATAGTGGCTCACAATTGTCTGTGACTCCAGTTCTAGGGAATCTGATGCCCAGATGAACATACAAACATGCATGTAAAGTACTCATATAAATAAAATTAATATATATAATATACATGCATGTATAATATATGCATGTGTTATGTTATATTATATGTTGTGTTATATACAACATATATGCATATATTATACACACATGTATATATAACACATATATAACATATGCATATATCACAGAGGCAATTAAGGAAGACATGTGCATCCACACATGCACATAAAAGTAGGAAAGCTTGCACTCACACAGGGATAAATAAATAAATAAATAAATAAATAAATAAATAAATAAATAAATAAATAAATAAATACCCTTGTCAGGAATGGTATACATCTTTAACCCCAGAGGCAGGCAGGCAGGTATCTGAATTCAAGGCCAGCCTGGTCTACATAGCCTTGTTCCAGGACAACCAGGGCTACATAGTGAAAAACCTGTCTTAACAACAACGACAACAAAAGTTACCTATCAGCAAAGGACACGGTCAACAAGACCAAACAACAGCCTACAGAATGGGAAAAGATCTTCACTAACCCCACATCAGAGGTCTGATCTCCAAAATATCCAAAGAACTCAAGAAATTGGGCACCAAAAGATCACATAATCCAATAAAAAAAAAAATGGAGCACAGACCTAAACAGAAAACTCTCAACAGAGGAATCTAAAATGGCTGAAAGACACTTAAGGAAATGTTCAACATCCTTAGTCATCCGAGGAATGAATGCAAATCAAAACAACTCTGAGATTCTATCTTAAACCTGAAAGAATGGCCAAGATTCATGAATAAGAAGCTCAGGAAAAAAAAAGAATGGCCAAGATCAAAAACACTGATGACAACTTATGCTGGAGAGGCTGTGGGGAAAAGGGAACACTTCTGCATTGCTGGTGGGAATGCAAGCTGGTACAACCCCTATGGATGTCAGTATGGCAATTTCTCAGAAAATTAGGAAACAACCTTCCTCAAGACCCAGTAATACCACTTTTGGGTATATAACCAAAGGATGCTCAATCATGCCACAAGGACATGTGTTCAACTATGTTCATAGCAGCTTTGTTTGTCATAGCCAGAACCTGGAAACAACCTAAATGCCCCTCGATCGAAGAATGGATAAGAAAAATGTGGTACATTTATACAATGGAGTACTACACAGCAGAAAAAAATAATAGCTTGAATTTTGCAGGAAAATGGATGGAGCTAGAAAACATTATTTTGAGTGAGGTAACCCAGACACAGAAAGACAATTATCACATGTACTCACTCATAGGTGATTTTTAAACATAAAGCAAAGAAAACCATCCTACAAACCACAAACCCAGAGAACTTAGACAATAATGAGGACACTAAGAGAGACTTACATAGATCTAATCTACATGGGAAGTAGAAAGTATAAAAACACAAGATCTCCTGAGTAAATTGGGAGCATGGGGACCTTGGGGGAGGGTTGAAGGGGGAAGGGGAGTGGCAGGGAGGGGAGTGAGAAAAATATAGAGCTCAATAAATATCAATAAAAAATGAGAAAAAGGGGCTGGAGAGATGGCTCAGCGGTTAAGAGCATTGCCTACTCTTCCAAAGGTCCTGTGTTCAATTCCCAGCAACCACATGAATTCCCAGCAACCACATGGTAGATCACAACCATCTGTAATGAGGTCTGGTGCCCTCTTCTGGCCTTCAGGCATACACACAGACAGAATGTTGTAAACATAATAAATAAATAAATAAATATTTTTTTTTAAAAATGAGAAAAAGAAAAAAAATTACCTATCAAATTAAACCAAGAATAGAGTACTACAATCTATAATTGCCGCACTCAGGAAGCTGAGGCTAGATTGCCATGAATTGAAAGTCATCCTTAGTTCCAGACCAGCATGAAGAATAATGCAAAACCCTATCTACAAAAACAGAAGGTGGCTCAGCAGTTAAAAACATTGATTTCAGGGCCTGGAGAGATGGCTCAGAGGTTAAGAGCACTGGCTGCTCTTCCAGAGGTTCTGAGTTCAATTTCTAGCAACCACATGGTGGCTCACGACCATCTGTAATGAGATCTGATGTTCTCTTCTGGTGTGCAGGTATGCATGTAGAGCTGTCATATGTAAACTATAAATAAAATGTCTCTAAAAACAGAAAACAAAAAACACTGGCTGCTCTTCCAGAGGACCAGGGTTCAATTCCCAATACCCACCTGTATTCCCAATACACACCAATCTGTAACTCCAATCTGATCCAAGGGATCAAACATCCTCTTTTGAACTCTGAGGGAACCACACTCACTGCACTCAGACACATAAATAAAAATAAATAAAATCTCAAAAAAATATTTTAAATCAGAAGAAAAAAATCTATTAAATTAACTTAGAATTGGGACTCGAGAGTGATTGCTGCTCCCCCAGATGTTTGTTTTTAGTAACTAAAGACATGGTGGCCTTTAATCCCAGCACTCAGGAGGCAGAGGCAGAAGCAGAAGGATCTCTGTGAGTTCGAGGCCAAAGAAGGAAGGAAAAAATGATGAAGAAAAGCTAAGGATCTGGTTTTGTGTTTATTGAGGTCCCTTGAGAGATTAGGGGGTGTCTCAAGCTGCAGTGAGCTGATGGTGGAGACCCTCAATCTACAGCTGACCAGAGAGAGAAGGAAACATAACTGGGTCTCTTTACACTTGTGTCTGACCTCCATGGCCCTTTCCAGGCCTTCCTTCTTCCAGGCCCTCTTTCACCAGTTCCTCTTCAAAGCAAATTCCTGCGCCTTCTCCTTACCCCAGTCCCACTCTTTGCTCTGAAAAACCCCCTTTTCTGCAGGAGCTGAGTCAGCACTGGCCCCTAGGACACCTCCTTGGGGAAGGGAAAAAATTTCCCCCCCTTTTTTTCTGGTTGTGTCTTTAAACTAAAAAACAAACGTTGATCCTGAGATATTCAAGGCATTATTAGCCCATTCTTTAAACCAAGAATTCCACGGTGTTGCCATACTCTGGGCCCTGGATATGAGCAAGCCACTCAGCCAAGACTGACAATATTAATAGTGCTCAGTATTTTATTATATTTTATTTATTTATTTGGGGGAGGGTGTTATGGTATAAATGTGGAAGTCAAAGGACAGCTTGTAGGAGTCAGTCTTTCCTTCCTTCCGTCCTAGGGATGGAACTCAGGCCATTAGGCTTGGCCGCAAGTGCCTTTAACTGCTAAGCCATCTCACTGGCCTCTGCACAACATATTTCAATATGTGCCCATTCAGCAAAGTTTTCCCAGCCACCCCCTGGTCCCAAACATTGCTTCTGAAATTGTAGACAAGCTTGGGCCTCTAAATCATAATAATCTAAGACTGAGAATGCAGCTCAGTTGGTTGCTTAGCATATGTGAGACCCTAGGTTCAATCCCCAGCAGTGTTTTTTTTTTCAGTTTTTTTTTTTTTTAGATTTATTTATTATGTATACAACATTCTGCCTCCATGTATGCCCACACGCCAGAGGAGGGCGCCAGATCTCATTACAGATGGTTGTGAGCCACCATGTGGTTGCTGGGAATTGAACTCAGGACCTCCGGAAGAGCAGCCAGTGCTCTAAACCACTGAGCCATCTCTCCAGCCCCCCAGCAGTGTTTTTAAAAAAACTAACAAGACATACATTTGAATTAACTGTGGTGGCACGCACCTATAATCCTAGCACTTGGGAGGCAGATAAAGAAGGATCAGTGAAAAGTTTCTGCACCCCAATAAGCCTCTTCGCTAATGCAAAAATCCAAATCAGACCAAGTCAAACCAAATTAGAAAAAGCCCAGGTTTAATGGATACCAACACTCCCAGGTGGCTCTCCAGCCCCCCAGAGAAGAGACGGGAAAGAGGACCTGAAAACCAGTTCTCTGGGGTACAATTTAAATACCCTGTGGAAGTGGTCTTGAACATCTCTGGGGAGGGGTCATGGTTTTGATGCTTTCTTGGAGGTGGAGTCTGGATTGAGGCAACTTCCGGGGGAGGGGACTTGGGATAGAACTTCCACCCAAACATTCCAGACTCTTTGGGTATATATATGAACGCCAGGGGCTGGAACTTCCACTTCTTGTCGTTGTTGAGGCAGGCTTTTCCTCCACAGCCCAAACTGCCCTCAAAGCCTTGATCCTCAGCATTCCAGGCGCTGGGGCTGCAGGTGTGCGATGCGTACAGCCATGCTCCACCGGCGATGGTATTTTCTGAAACTCTTTGGTTTATCTCAACAAGCAGTCGAGGTTAAGACCCACTGAACTGAGGGAATTCAGCCGTGACAGATAAGAGGGTGGACTAGAAAGGCTGTGGAGTGTTCCAGCAGGAGATGGGATCTGAGCCACGTCTTGGAGAATAAGCAGAGAGCAAGAAAGGAATTTGAGGGAGGAAAACAGCAGCTACGCACACACTTGGCCTGGCCTGGCCTGGCCTGGCTCATCAAATGAGAAACGTGCTGAGAGTGACCCCCAACACCAAATAAGGGGTTCTTGTAGACTCGAGTCACGGGGGAATCTGAGATTTGCAGGGAGATAAGAGAAGACAAATGCTTATAGAAATGTTGGCACGAAGGCCAGGTCACACAGATTAGTAAAGATTTTCTAAACAGGCGTGCCTGTAATCTCAGCACTTGGGAAGTGAAGGCAGGAAGGTCAATTCAAGGTCATTCTTGCTGCCAAGCCTGAGTTGGATTCCTATGCCCGTCTGACAGAAGGAGAGAACCAATTCCCACCAGCTGTCCTAACTTCTACCTATGTTTGGAGCTGTGTGCACACCTTTAATCCCAGCACTCGGGAGGCAGGAGTAAGTGGCTCTCTGAGTTTGAAGCCAGCCTGGGCTACAGAACAAGTTCCAGGATAGTTAGAGCTATACAGAGAAACCCTGTCTCAAAAAACAAAAACAAAACCATTATGGGATATTTAAGCAAACTGTGTAAAGTTTTACCTCACTTGCCTAAGGCACCGGATTGGTTTAATAAAGAGCTGAATGGCCAATAGCTAGGCAGGAGAGGGTAGGTGGGACTTCTGGGCAGAGGTAGAACTCTGGGAACAAGAAGACAGGATTAAGCTAGCCAGACACAGAGGGAGTCAGATGTACAATACAGAGGAGAGGTAAGGAGCCATCTTGCAGAATATAGATTAATAGAAAGAATGTTAATTTAAGTTATAAGAGCTAGTTGGAGCCGGGCGGTGGTGGTGCATGCCTTTAATCCCAGCACTCGGGAGGCAGAGGCAGGCAGATCTCTGTGAGTTTGAGGCCAGCCTGGTCTACAAGAGCTAGTTCCAGGACAGGCTCCAAAGCCACAGAGAAACCCTGTCTC
>PVIU01004490.1:63208-109338 GCA_004026605.1 Ondatra zibethicus | reverse complement strand
TTTACATTTATACACATACATAGATACATGCACAGTAAATAAATCAAAACATCTTAATATTATTTTATGTGTATTTATTTTTCCTGTATGTATGTCTATGTATCATGTGTATGTCTGGTGCCCTTGGAGATCAGAAGAGAGCATCAGATCCCCTGGAACTGAAGTTACAGATAATCGAGAGCTGCCATGTGTCTTTGCTCTTAAGTACTGAGCCATCTCTCCACTCCAACAAATATAATCTATAAATCTATATATATACACATATTTAGGGGTCCATGAGATGCTCAGAGAGTGAACTGCTTGCTTCAAAAAGCTAAAGACCTGAGTTCAACCTCCAGAGCACCGAAACATGGAGAGAGGACCAACCCCATAAAGTTCTTCTCTGACTGTACACCCACACATACATCATACGTACACACAGTAATGATAAAGACAAGTATGAGGCATTGGAGAGATGGCTCGTCAGTCAAAAGCATTGCTGTTCTTGCAGAGGACCCAGGTTTGGTTCCCAGCACCCACATGGCAGCTCACAACTGCCTATAACTCTAGTTCCTGGGATCTAACACCCTCTTCTGGCCTTCATAAACATCAGGCACACACGTGGTACACTTATGTACATGCAAGCAGACATTCATACACATAAATATTTTTAAGTAAAAAAAACTCTTAAAAAGGAGATTGCAAGATTTTCTAAAGCAGTAATACTTGGTCATGGGGAGGGATGCAGGGCGATTCCCATGTGGTACTGCTGGGAGTGTAAGTGGGTCGTGGGTCATGCTTCACTGGAAGGCAGGGCAGCTCTGCCTTTAGGGTAGTTTTGAAAACACCAAAGATGCTTCTATGTCCAAACCGACACAAGCTTGTGCCACAGGACCCAGCTTGGTGAGCTGAGTTAAATCTGAGTTCAGCTCCATCCTGCTCTTCCCACACTGAGCCCATGTGCAGAGAACACCCCTCCCTAGGCCAGGCTAGAGGCCAGGTTTGCAGAGTCACTGAGTTGCAGACTATCAGCCTCAGCTACGGGTCACCATGGTGATCCGAATGAGCCCTCTCTCATAGGCACTTAAATCCTTGGTCCCCAGTTGGTAAGGCTGTTAGGAGGTGTGGCTTTGCTGGAGGAAGTGTGTCACTGGAGGGTGGGCTTTGAGGTTTCAAAAGCCTCCTGACATCCTCAGTTCTCTCTCTCTCTCTCTCTCTCTCTCTCTCTCTCTCTCTCTCTCTCAGATATTCCTGCTGACCTCCCTGCTCGCTGTCATACTTCCTGGGTGTGGTGGTGATAAGCTTTTACAGTTCTGGAACCGGAAGCCCAAAACAAACCCGCCCTTCAGTAAGCTGCCTTGGTCGTGGTGTTTTATCATGCTCCAAGCAAATCATTAAATGTGGAGTCTTTAGGGACTGTACCAGCATGGAGCACTTCACTACGGAGCTATGTGACGTTGCTCAGAAGTGCTCAAGAAAACAGTCCTGAAAGAACGGAGACCCAGGACAGAGTCCATCAGTGGAAATGCCATCAACCACCCTTGTAGTGGCCACCCCTTCTGCTGTCATTCAAGACCCTGCTTTTGTACGGTGTGAAGGTTCACACCTGTCTAGTTCACACATTCTAGTACTCTAGAGGCTGAGGTGGGGGATCATCTCAAATTTAAGATCAGCCTGGGCTATGTAGTGAGTTCCTGGCCAGCCTAGACTACAGAGCTCAGGGAAAAAGAAGAAGGAGGAGGAGGAGGAGGAAGAAGAAGAAGAGGAGGAGGAGGAGGAGGAAGGAAGAAGGAGGAGGAGGAGAAGAAGAGGAGGAGGAGGAGAAGAAGAGGAGGAGGAGGAGGAGGAGGAGGAAGAAGAGAAAGAAGAAGAGCTCTCAGGTGTAGTAGTGTATGCCTGTCGTCCCATCACTTGAAAGATGGAGACAGAAGGGTCATCCCTGGTCACATAATGAGTTTGATGCCAGCCTGGGGTACAGGAACACAGTCTCAAAACAACCAAACTTCCTATCCCCCAAAGACACCAAGAGACACCTCAGTACTTAAAAATTCATACTTTTCGTTCAGAGGACAGAGTTCAGTTCCCGGAACCCTTATTAGGCAGTTCACAACCACCTGGATCTAGGGGGGGATCCAAAACCTCCAGCCCGCAGAGATCCGCCTGCCTCTGCTTCCCAAGTGCTGGGGTTAAACATATGTACCATTATGCCCTGCCAAAAATAAACCTTTTTTTTTAAAGTGGGGTGGGAGGGACCCAAAACAATCCAAAGAGCACCACTTTTATTGAATGGCCCCCAGAGTCATGAATTGGTAACTATTGTTCCTTTGGCCAGGAACTGATCTGTGTTAGTCACTTTCTGTCACTGAGAAAATCGATTTGAAAGGGGAAAGATTTATTCCAGCTCAGAAGTTTCGATCAGTGATCAGCTATTCTACTGTCTTTAGGCCTATGACGAAACAGAAACATCATGGCACCATGGTGAAAGGGTATGGCAGAGGAAAATACCTCATGGAACCAGAACGGGGTAGGGAGAGAGAGAGAGAGAGAGAGAGAGAGAGAGAGAGAGAGAGAGAGAGAGAGAGAGGAAGATTGGAGGTTGGAGTAAGGAGAAAGAATCAAGGACAAGGTAAATCCTTCAAATTCCAGTTACCACTTCCTCCCACTCTACTCTAGCCATCCAATATGAACCCATTGGTTAACTAAGCCACTGATAAAAGTTGGGGCCCTCGTGGTCCAGTCACCTCTCAATGACACCAGCTGGGGACCAAGCCTTCATTCAACATAAGAACCTTCAGAGAGAACACCTTATATCCAAACCACAACACGACTGAGCCAAAGAAGTACATAACACAGTTCTGGTTTAGAATTTAAGAGGTGTATCTAGGCGGAATTGTCTCCCATCAAAGAGAGGTTTCCATAAAGCACAAGCAATCAGAAGCCCTCTGCTCCCTTCCCTGGAAGACTGCTGTCTGGACTTCAGGTGATGGGGGCTGAGGCTGCATTCTTACAATCCTGAAGGATCTCAGCAATTCTAAGGCCACAGCATCTCGGTTCCTATACCTCACTGAACTGCCGAGCAGGCCCCCTTCCAGACTCCACAGCCGGGGAAACTATTAAACAAGCACAGGTTAGTCACTTTTTCTTTTAAGGGTTAAGTTCTTTCTCTGAAGCCCAGCCTCTATTGTCTTTAGATAGCGTTTCATGCCCAATGCGGCAGTCTTTTTTTTTTTTTTTTATGTATACCGTATTGTGTCTGTCTGCAGGCTAGAAGAGGGTACCAGATCTCATTACAGAGGTTGTGAGCCACCATGTGGTTGCTGGGAATTGAACTCAGGACCTCCGGAAGAGCAGGCAGTGCTCTTAACCACTGAGCCATCTCTCCAGCCCCAGTGTGGCAGTCTTTAATCCTAGTACTCAGGAGGCAGACGCAGGTTTGGAAGTTTGAGGACAGCCAGAGCAACAGAGTGAGACCCGGTCTCCAAAATAAAAGTGGGGGGGGGCAGGGAGGAGTGAGTTTTATGTAGCCAAGGTTGGCTCTCAACTCAATCTGTAGCCAAGATGAAACTTAAACTCTCGATTCTCCTGCCTCTACCTTCTGAGTGTGGTGGTTACAGGAATGTGCCACCATATGTGGTTTAAGAGCGCTAGGGACGGAACCCAGGCCTTGATACATGCTAGGCAAACAGTCAAGCAACTGAGCTGCATCGCCAGCCCAATCTAGTCACAATTTGACAAGAAGTTAAGGAACGACCAGAGATTAGAGATCCAAAGGTGGCTATGTTTCCAGCCCCTTCTGGAGTTTGGTCTTGAAGATTAAATAATGGAAGATGATTAAATAACAAGAAGCAGAAACACAACCAGCATTCCTCACGGTGCCTAGAGGTGACTCTGAGAATAAGAGGCGACAAGGAGCTGGCTGTAGTGGCTCAGACCGTGTGAGGAAGCACATGGGAAATGGAGGTAAGAGGTTCAGGAGTTCAAGGCCAGCCTCAGTTATGTACCAAGATTGAGGCCAGCTTGGGCTACATGAAACTCTGTTTCAAAACATTTTTTAAAACAAAAAGAGGATATTTAGATATAGTTAGATTTTTTTAGTTTGGTTTGATTTTTGTTGTTGCTATTTGTTTGTTTATTGTGGTGGTTTGAATAAGAATGCTCCCCTCCCCCGCCCCATAGGTTCGTATGTTTGACTACTTCTTCCCCAGTTGGTGGAACTGTTTGGGAAGGATCAGGAGGTGTGGCTTTGTCGGAGGTGTGTCACTAAGGGTGAGCTAGAGTTTCTAGCGTTGCGCCATTCCCAGTGTGTGCTCTCTGCCTCCTATTTGCTGACTGAGATGTGGGCTCTCAGCTGTTCTTGCTGCCACACCTTTGCTCGGCCATCAGGGACTCTAACCCTCTATTACTGTAAACCCAATTAAATGCCTTCTTTTATAAGTTACCTTGGACTGGACGGTGGTGGTGGCACACACCTTTAATCCCAGCACTTGGGAGGCAGAGGCAGGTGGATCTCTGTGAGTTTGAGGTCAGCCTGGTCTACAGAGCGAGTGCCAGAACTCCAGAAAAACCTTGTCTCAAAAAAACCAAAAAAAAAAAAAAAAAGTTAGGTAGTTTTTGGTCATAGCAGTGGGTTTTTTTGCTGTTGTTCTGTTTTGTTCTGAGACAGGGTCTTCTTATTTTATATCTCTGGCTATCCTGGAACTCACAATGTACATCAGGCTGGCCTTGAACTCAGGACCCACTTGCCTCTGCCTCCCAATTGTTGGGAGTTCAGGTGTTACCACCCCTCCCAGGAATACATGGGATTTTGTTTTAGGCTCTAGACATTCAGGTGAAGGTGTCTGTAAAGCTACAGGACAAGGAGTCAAATTAAACACTTACTCTCGAGAGACAACAGGGCAGAGCTAGGAGCTGAAGTCACTGGAGACATCAAAATTACCCTAAGCCTGTCAGAAATGCTGCCAGATGTTGGTAGTAGAAATACTAATTCTATAGCATCCTAAAACGGAGACCCGACAGTTCATTCTAGGATTCGCTGCTCATGGTCTTAACTGTATCCAAGTTCTGGGACAGCATCCATGAGGTGGCTTCTGTTGGATAACACTCTGGCTCTCAGAGGGACCCTGTAGCTTCGGCAGTACATCCTCAAATCTTTTTCAAAGCATGAAGGGCAGCTTCTCCTCACATATTTTTGCCTGAAATCCCCCCGGCTTACATGTTCACCATTGTCAAGCACTAGGCTAGCTGTCCACCTTCAAATAAAACCTGGACAGAGATAAATGGTTACCATGACTGCTTGCACCAATCGTTACTCAGTCACTGGCACCAAGGAGAGACTGCCTTCCCTGATCAAGAAGAGAAAACGAGCCTGGCATGGTGGCACAAGTCCTTAAACCCAGCACTCAGGAGGCAGAAGCAGGCGGATCTCTGTGAGTTCCAGGTCTACATAGTGAGTTCTAAGCGACCAGGGCTACACGTAGTGAGACACACACTGTGAATCTCACAAAATCAAAAATCAGAAGAAAAAGGAGGAGAGGCGTGTTCAGCTGGCAGCCACCTGCATGCGCTGCTTCCTGAGGGAGGACATGGGAAAGGAAAGGAGCGGCACAGGGAGAGATAAGGACACGGAAAGAAAAGACAGAACAGTAGACTGACTCCAGAAAGGGGCCAAGCAAAGAACTTCTGTACTGAAGAAATAGACAGCACAGCTTCAAATCTTACAGGAATACCTACAGAGAGAGAGAGAGAGAGAGAGAGAGAGAGAGAGAGAGAGAGAGAGAGAGAGAGAGATTTAATGCAACCAGGAAGGGGTCAGCTTGTAAAAGTCATTTCCATTCTGCCCTCCTCTGGGAAGGGATTTTAGTTGCTCATCTGGTGGCAAAATAAAAATATACAGAAACAAATCTCACAAGAACTTCAGACAGCTGAGGTCAATCCTGGAGAATAGTAGCTTGGCAAGTGTTAGCAAGAACGTAAAAACATTTTAAGCAGGGTGAGCAGGGTGACTGAGAGGTGTAGGGGTGTGTGTGCATGTGTGTGTGTTTATGTGTGTGTGTTTATATGTGTGTGTGCGTGTATGTGTTTGTGTGTGTGTGTGTGTGTGTGTGTGTGAAGAGGACATAAAGAGAGAAGCTAAGCACAGAGCCTTCCAGAATCAAGCTATAGCTAGAATGAAGCTAAGTTGGAAGTGTCCTCTTCTGAATATTCATTGGGAAGTTTCTTGCCAGCCAGAGAGGGAGCCATGAGACAGAAGAGCCCCTCCCACCAGGCTCTGTGATTAATTCTCAACTCCCTTAGGGTTTGATATAAAAAAAGAGACTAATCACCCTCTCTCACCATCTGGACAATTATGGTCTCCCATCAGCTGGTACAAAATAAGGGGTTTGTGACACTTTGGTGGCAGCCCTGCCCCCATCACATCTGGGCCTTAATCTCTTGAATTAGCTGAATCAAGGCAAGTTTGGAACTGTATTGTGAGCTTAGTGATGAAATAAATAGCCTACCTCCAGGCTGCACTCCAAGTCTCCCCACCTCCGCCATAGCGGCCAGACGGGCTCTACACGACTGGTAGGGAAACAGAAGGGTGGCTGCAGCAAGATGCCCATCTGCCGTCTACCCTGGGCCCATGAGAGCAAAGGGACAGCTCAGGTTGCACTGAGGGAGTTGGATGTGGGTAGGAACAATACCAGGACTCTGAAATGTTAGGGCTGCTCTGTGTCCCTCCTTCCTGGCACTCAGTGCACAGGTCTGGAACCCTCTGGAACTCTGTTCTATGGATTGTGCAGAGCTTGGGGACAAGGACCAGATGTGGCTTTCCAACACCCTTTCAGGTTCAGTGCTCAAAGAAAGTCTCAAGCAAGGACTTGTGGAATGTTAGCCATGGGAGTGAAGGAAGGAAGGAAGGAAAGGAGAGACAGTAGAGTGCCAAGAACACATTCCAGCCAGGCTGGGATGGCGCATGCCTTTAATCCCAGCACTCGGGAGGCAGAGGAAGGCGGATCTCTGTGAGTTCGAGGCCAGCCTGGTCTAAGGAGTGAGTTCCAGGACAGCCAGGGCTACACAGAGAAACACTGTCTCAAAAATAAATAAATAAATAAATAAAAATCTTATTGTATGTATGTAGGCATTTTGCCTACATGAATATCTGTGTGCCACATGCCTGGAACCTGGTGTCTGATGCCTGTGGAGGCCAGAAGAGGGTATCAGATAGCCTGGAATTGGAGTTAAAGCTGGTTATGAGCTGCCTGTGGATGTCGGGAATCGAACCTAGGTCCTTTGGCCATTGAGCCACTCTCCAGCCCCCTATGGTATTTTTCCAGGAACATCATATGCTCATCCTGGGCAGACAGAAGATTGGATCTTTCCTGGCCCCCTTCAGTGTGTTTGTTTTTTCCAGACAGGGTCTCCCTACGCACCTTGACCTGCAACTCGCCATGTAGTCCAGGTTGGCCTGGAACTCAATATATAGACTAGTCTGGCCTCAAACTCACAGAGAGGTCTGCCTGCCTCTACTCCCTAAGTGCTGCAATAAAAGGTGTGCACTGCCCACCCACCCCCATCCCTGAAAGGCTGTCTAAGAAGCAGAGCTAATGATGTGGCTGGCCAGGGCCTGCTGAGACAAACTGGTAAGAAAGTCGTCCTGAGTCTCCTGCCTGTCGCATGAGCCCAGGGTCAGTTGTTCTGCTAGCACGTGGGAGGGAGAGGATTGGTCCTTGGCGTACTCTCTGTGGGTACCTGGAAGTGGGTACCACGGTGACTCAGCCCCATCCGTGGTGGCTAGGGTCTCCCAGAGACACAGCTTGGCACAGCAAGTCGTGTTTTCCTTTGAGGTTCATCTTGATGAGCAGAGAATCCCTGTAGGCAGGTGGTGACTAAGGCTGGTGTGTCACGAATACTGCTGGCCTCCTCTGTGCATCAGGGTCCCTGGAGAAACTAAGAGAATGTGTCCCTTCCTTCTTGTACCTGCAGATGAGGACCGGGGGCTGAAGAAGCCAGGATTTTCCTGCATAGGACCAGATGGTTGCTCACCCACATGTACAGTCATGTGCCCAGCCAGGCTCCTGCCACAGAAAGGACATGTCAGTCACTGCTTGAAGCCAGGTAATACCAGTACTCAGAATGCTGACGCAGGGAGATAGCCTAATTAATTAACACTAACCCGCCTTCCCCATCTCTGCTCACCAAAGCTCCAGAAGATTCAGCCCCCAGAGTGTATCCCAGCTACCCCTCCCTACATGACTCTAAAATAGCTCAATTTTCTTTCTCCCTCAAAAGGTTCCCCATAGCAGCGCTTTCCACCCACATCTTGGCTCCCCCACACCCCCTTCCTGCCTCCCTGTAGACAGCCCACTGCTGCCTCCCTCCCACTCAGCCCTCTGCTCTCAGAACTCTGAACACCCAAAAAGGAAAAAGGATTTGTGCTGAGGGAAGACAGAGCCGGGGAGGAAGGGAAGGGCTGTGTGCCAGCTGACACTCCGCAGGATAAGCTGCCTGCGTCTATGCCAAGGGTGTGGCTCATGTGAATTCTGGGAGACAGAGGAAAAGGAGAGAAAAAAGTGTTCCGGTTTGCATGGCACATCCCATGTCCTATCATAAACATTATTGAATAGGCTTTCCCTAAAGGGAGACTAGGCCAAAGGACAATAGAGAACTCGGATTAGATAGTCATTTAAGGAACATCTAACCCTGCACCCTATGTGCCAGGCACAAAGTAACGATTGCAGGCGAGAGGAAACCTGCATGCTCGCCCTGGAACTCTCACATTTGGGTGGGAGAGACGCAAGCAGAGTGTAATGGAACACAGAGATCAGCACTGGATACAGCGGGAGCATAAGGGACGGAGTCGGGGCAGGGAGCTGGTCAGACAGTCCTGCATGGGAGGAACTAAGCTGGTGAAGATGGGGAAGACATTCCTCGGCTATAGCAGCATCTGTGCAGAGGCCTGGGGCTGAGATGACAGACCACGAGTACCAGGATGGGTTTGGAAGAACTCAGGATGTTTTTATGTTCATTTTTTTTTTTTTAGAATTTTCAAAGTATTTTATGAGTTGGGGTTTTTGTTTTGTTTGTTTCCAGAGTTTCACTATGCATCCCTCACTTGGAACTCCGTGTGCTGACAAGGCTGGCCTCACACTCACCCAGACTCACCTGCCTCTGCCTCTGCAGTGCTGGGGTCACAGGCAGGTGTCACCACCCACAGGAGGGTTTTTGTTTGTTCTGTTAGGCAAAGTCTTGCTACATAGCCCAGACTGGCCTGGAACTTGGGATAATTTCCCTGCCTTATTTTCTCAAGTGCTGAGATACATATCACCACACTGACCCATAGATTGTTTGGTTTTTGTTTTGTTTTGTTTTTAGTTTTTAGTTAAAATGTTCTTACACTGGGCAGTTGCGGCAAACAACTTTAATCCCAGAGGCAGGCAGGAATCTCTGAGTTCGAGGCCAGTCTGGTCTACAGGAGTGAGTTCCAGGACAGGTTCCAAAGTTACACAGAGAAATCCTGTCTTGAAAAACCAAAAAAATTAATCAATTAATTAAAATGTAATTACATCACTTTGCCCCTTCCCTCTTCTCCCTCCAACCCCTCTCATGTCCCCCTCTCACCCCCTCTCAAGCTCATCAGCGTTGACTATTATGTGGTCATCGGTCACCCCTAGAATCACGTACACAGAAACACCAAAAAACAGGTATGTGTATGTGCATGTATGTCTGTCTTAAAAACAATAAAAGCAGAAAACTCCTGAGCTAGAGATATTGACTCAACAGTTAAGGGAGCCAGCTGTTATTAAAGTTGAAGAAGCACACAACTTGGACAGCAAGACAGACAAACAGACACACACAGCAAGGCTTAATGGGCATGGGGAAGGACTGAGGAAATCAGGCTGAAGCCTGAGCTCTCCTAGAGGCCTGGGTCGGTTTTTCATTTGTTTTTGTTAGTCGGAGTTTTTGTTTTGTTTTTGTTTTTGTTTTTAGAGACAGGGTTTCTCTGTGTGACAGCCCTGGCTGTCCTGCAACTCACTCTGTAGACCAGAGATCAGCCAGCCTGCCTCTGCCTCCCCAGTGCTGGGATTAAAGGAGTGTACCACCTTTAATGGCCCAGATTGGGTTGTTTTTCTGTTTTTGTGGGTTTTTTTTTGTTGTTGTTGTTTTTGTTGTTGTTTTGTTTTTCGAGACAGGGTTTCTCTGTGGCTTTGGAGCCTGTCCTGGAACTAGCTCTTGTAGACCAGGCTGGTCTTGAACTCACAAAGATCCACCTGCCTCTGCCTCCCAAGTGCTGGGATTAAAGGTGTGTGCCACCACCGCCCAGCAAGGGGTTTTTTCTTTGTTTGTTTTTGAGGGTCTTCCGAGTGCCTCTGTCTCAAGCTGTCTGGCATTTGTCTCTGGAGGATGAGGACGAAGTGGAAAGTTTGCCACCTTTATCATCTATTGGTGGTCCCTTTCCCTATCTGTCTGCATACCAGGGACCTAACTCCTAGTCTCCTCGATTCTTAGGTGGCTTACCACCATCTGTAACTCCACTCCAGGGCATCCCATGCCTTCTTCTGTCCTTTGAGGGCTCTTACACTCATAGGTGCTATGGGATGCTTTAGCACAATGTAAATCTGTATTGTTCCCACTGGTTAATAATAAAAGCTGTTTGACCAATAGCCAGGCAGGATAGGGTTAGGTGGAACAATAAAACTGAGGAGGGGCAGAGTTGAAAGAACAGCCTCCTAAGAAACAAGATGTAAGCAGTTAAAGCCATGGCCACGTGGCAATACATAGTAGAAATGGGTTAATTTAGATATAAGAGTTAGTTAGTAGTAAGCCTGAACTATAGGCCAAACAGTTTGTAATTAATATAAGTTCCTGTGTGATTATTTGGGACCATGAGGTAGAGAAATGAAAGCTCCATCTCCTTACACATAGGCACAGACAGACATAAACAGATAACATATAAGACCCCGGAGACTGACATTTCATGAGCTGAAGGCCAGCTAGATTGGTTACACAGTGCATGCAATGCCTTCCTGGAGCGCAACAGTCAGGGAAAAACCAAAGACGACAACAAAAGAACCACAACCAAGAGTGGTGGTGCATGCCTATAAGCCCAGCTCCTTCTGAGGCAGGAAGGTTGTGAGTTCAAGGCCAGCCTGGGTCACAGCAAATTTGATGCCAGTCCAAGCTGCAGAGTGAGGTACTGTCCTCTCCTACCCCCACAAAAACAAAACAAAATGTGCAGCTGGGGGTTTAGCAAAAGGTTTCAAGAGATATATGTCTGGCCATACTTTTATTTTGGAAAATTCTGCCTGGAAAGCAAGCCAGGAACAAGACGGAAGAATAACAGGTGACAGAACTTGGGATGGTGCCCCAGAGAGAAGTGGGGAGAACCTGAATTCAGTTTCACCAACAGGGAGCCGAGATAAGCTGTCAGGTCCTTAATGAAATGGTTTACTGGTCATGGTCACAAGAATGGGGAATGGGGGCCGAGAAAAGAGGGTGCCCAGGTTCCAACATGGATGTTGGGAGGACAAGGGGGCCATAAATGGAGATAAGGAAGCTGTAGTGAGCTTAAAGGAGACCCAGACAAGACCCACTAGTGGTTTCCTGAGTTCAAGGTACCCAAGGGCAGCCGGAGCTGGAAATCAGCAAGGAGGTAAGGTGGGGTTTGTCTGGGAGGAAAGGAGGCCGGGGAGGCAGGCTGTATTAAAACCACGGGTGTAGTGTGGTCACCCAGGAGGAGGAGAGAGAGAAAAAAACACTTCCTGCCTGGGCTTCCTGCCCTCAGGCCTGATGGGCAGAGGTAACTATCATTAGTGAAAGTGCTTAGCCTGACCCTCGGCAGAGTAGAGGCTCAAGACCCTGTTGCTAAAGGAAAAGTAGGTGCAGAAAAAGAAAAAAAGAAAAGTAGGTGCAGGCCGGGAAGATGACTAAGTGTGTAAAAATCCTTTACTTCACAAGCTGAACAGCCTGAATTCTATCCCTGGAAGCTTTGATGGAAGGAGCTGCCTTCTACCCTGTACATACATCCATGTGCCCCCTTACATGCACACACACAAGTCATGAATAGGAGCCATGTTTAATCCCAGCACTCAGGAGGCAGAGGCAGGTGGAGCTCTGTGAGTCTGTGCCCATCTTGGACTACATAGCAAGTTCCAGACCAGCCAGAACCACACAGTAAGACCTTATCTCAAAAAAAAAAAAAAAAGAAAGAAAAGAAAAAAGAAAGGAAGGAAAAAGATAACAGTCATAAAGAGTCATGAATATTAGAGGTGTACAGTTCAGCGTGCATGCACGCACGTGTGCACACACACAGAGGTGGAGATCAGAGGACATCTTAGAGGTGTCAATTCTCTGCTTCCGTCGTGTGGTTTCCAACTCAGGTCACCAGGCTTGGCCACAAGCATCTTTCCCTACTAGAACTCACCAACCTTCTATCTTCTTTGGAAACTTTCTACCCCATGGTTCTTTATCCCTGGTCCCTGTCTCCCATCTTAACTCCTGCCCTTCCTGTCCTGGCGCTTTGATGATCTTACCAGCTGCAAGACACTGAGCGCTCACTCTCTCTCTGTGTCTCCTACTCTCTCCTTGTCTGGTATTTTTAAACAGTTTTATTTGCAAATAGTTTTTGTCACTGCCATCAGCTGTCTGTTTTAAGTATTTTCATCAAACATTGTGTTTGTGTAGCTAAACCATAACTTTCTGTGGAGGAAAGCAAAAGCATAAATTATTCCGGGATGGCACTTTTAACTAACTTCTAATTGGCTCTGGAAGGTGATTCGGTTTTTGAATCTAAATGTAGGTGTGTTAGTTACTCCCAAAGTCAAATGGAAAACATAGTGGGGGTGGGGAGGCAGAAGGAACATATCCAAAGACATCCCTCCTGCCTAACTCAGGCCTCTCTATTCATCTTCCTCTCTGCCCATCCATATATACACTTTCTAGTCCATCCATCCATCTGTCCATCCACCAACTCCATCCATCTATCCATCTATCTAAAAACATCAATTTGGCCAGGCGGCGGTGGCGCACACCTTTAATCCCAGCACTTGGGAGGCAGAGGCAGGTGGATCTCTGTGAGTTCAAGGCCAGCTTGGTCTGCAAGTTCGAGGACAGGCTCCAAAGCCAAAGAAAAACCCTTTCTTGAAAAACCAGAAAAAAAAAAGAACAAATATACAGTCAACAACAATGAGCCAGGTATAGTGGCTCACGCCTGCGATTCCAGCCATGGGAGGAAGGGCAGGAGAATCACCACCTGCTTCCATATTGAGAGTTCCAGGCCAGCCAGGGCTGCACAAAGAGATCCTAGACCAAATTAAATAAATAAATTCATGCACCATTTTATGCTTTTTTTCTTTCTCTTCGCTACCATCTCTTCTAAAATTCGATCTCCGGGTGTAAGTTGTACATGGATGTTCACCTAACTAAACAGAGCCCTTTTGTTTTGGGCTGGGGAGACCAGGAAAGAAGACGGAAACAACACCCAGTCCCCAGATCCCTCTGCAGCCCTAATTGAGGCCTGTCACACAGAGAGAACTGGGGGTAAATTGCACTCATCAACGAATTAGAGCAATTACAGTCCCAGCCCCTGCCTAATGGGGTGAAGACACTTCCAGTCAGGCAGTCCCTGATGGCAAATATTTTGGGCTACTAGTCTCATTTTGTTCAGCCAAGGCCCCACGTTTTACCCTGGGCCCATGCCCAGCCTTCACACAACTCATCAGGGAGGATGGGGCCCCTCCCATCCTCAATCAGATCTCTGGGGTATTTTTCTCAGTCACCTCCCCCAGCCCAGGCTCTCCCAGCAATCTAGAGCAAACACTGTTACTTGGCCCAGTTGACTTTCATTCAGAATTGGTCCTTGGAAGAGTAGGTTGGCTGGCGCAACTAAGACCGCGCTCCTTACTGGCACTAGGCCAACTCAGTCCTTCCATCCCTGCTACCCACCCTGGCAGCACTAGGCCAAAGCTAGGGTGAGGCTCACATGAAACCTGTGGAGGTGTAGTGGAAGTGTCACCTCCCAGGAGGACAGGTATGTGACCACCCACATGAGACAGGAGCTTTCTCCTCACTCCCCTCCCAGGAGGCAGCAGCTCTCGTTTCAACAGTGTGTGTTGTGTATGTGTGTGTGTACATGTATGTGTATGTATGTGAAGCACATCCACCACAGGACAACCACATGCTAGGGACCAAAGGACAGGGAGGTTATGAGGACATGACACCAGGGGTCCTCAGTTTGATCTTGGATATAAAACAGCAGCCAAACGCCCAGGAAGAATGCTCTTTTCTTCTCCTTTGCCCTTTGCCTTAGGATTCTGGCTCCTCTAGATAGGGCTGTGCCAAAAGAAAAGAAAGGTTCAGAAGTCAGTCCACTCCATTCACCCCCATGTCCCCCGCTCACTAAGCACCATCTCCTCCACTCTCCCACCAACTTTTGGGCGGTGACAGGCAAAGGACCAGTAAAGGAGGCGTCTTTCAAAGGAAACCAGGCCAGGCCCGCCCTTCCTGGTCAAGGGAATGTGTCCTGTGGTGTCTAAGTAGGAGCTGAGCCTCAGGGGCCTCAGGGTAGTGTGCGGTGGTGTGGGATGTGTGTGTGTGTGTGTGTGTGTGTGTGTGTGTGAGGGGGGGGTGGTGAGGAGTATGTGAATTGCTCCTGAGTAGTCCTTTCTCTATGGCAAGAAGTGAAGCTGGATATAACTAGTAGAAAGAAAATCTGAGAGAAGGCGTTCATGTCTGGTGTTCCCTGGGACCCCCAGAGGAGCGAGGGAACCAGCCAGGGAAACACCAGAGTGTCAGCCCCATGGTGGCTCTCAAAGAAGGCTCTCTTGGGGTTTCAACCTGACTTCTAGGTAAATGGCAAGACCAAAGGCAGGATGGAGGGCGGATGAGGTGGGATGAGGACAGGTGAGGGAGAGCCCTGAGAGGGCTGGATTGCAACACGTGAGTAGCGATCAAGACAGTGGCTTGCTCAGGTCAACCTGCATTTTCCAGCTACACCCTGAGTTGATGCCCTTGAGGCTCCACCTTGATCCCCTATATTGGCTGGGGGTATTGGCTGCCAAAAGCGTCCCTTAGTTGGACACTTGCCCTTGGCCTAGAGGGTGCTCAGAGCTACTGGTAGGTAGTCATCTGACGATGCAGGCATAAAGGACCAGCCTTCCTCTCTCTGGGGAGCGTGGGTCTGCGCGCGCGCACACACGTGTGTGTGTATGTGTGTGTGCGCGTGCGTGCGTGTGTGCGTGGGCGCGCAGGCTTATAGATGTGGCTGAGATCAGGTCTTGTGGAGCCCAAGACTAGCCTCACACTCAGGACCTTGAACTCCTGACCTTTCTGCCACCGCCCCCAAGCACTATGATCGTGGGCCTGCTCCCCTATGTTTAGCTTTATTTTGTTTCATTGGGGTTTAGGTTTTTTTGGGGTCTTTTTTTTTTTTTTTTTTTTTTTGGTTCTTTGAGACAGGGTTTCTCTGTAGCCTTAGAGCCTGTCCTGGAACTAGCTCTTGTAGACCAGGCTGGCCTCAAACTCACGGAGATCTGCCTGCCTCTGCCTCCCAAGTGCTGGAATTAAAGGCATGCGCCACCACCGTACAACGGGTTTGATTTTTTGAGACAGAGTCTCTCTACCTAGTTTGCTCTCCTGGAACTCACATGTAGACCAGGCTGATCTCAAACTCACAGAGATCTGCGTGCCTCTGCCACCATGCCCAGCTTATTTAATTTTTTTTTCTTACTTTTTTTAATTTTCCAGACAAGGTTAAGGTTACACTGTTTAGCTCTGGCTGTCCTAGAACCTGCTTTGTAGACCAGACTGGCCTCAAACTCACAGAAACCCATCTGCCTCTGCCTTAACAGTGCTGGGATTAAAGGCATGGGCCACCCCACCCAGCCTTATTTATATATATATATTTTTAAATATATATATACATATTTTTTTTTCTTCATGTCAAGACCAGGTTGACCTCAAACACGCTATATAGCCAAGGCTGGCCAAGCTCCTGGTGCTCCTAGCCCCATGTCCCAGTGCTGGGGTTAAAGGTCACCTTACGCAGGTTGTTTTTGGTTTTCCCCTCTTTCTTTTAGGAGGAAGGTTCTTTTACCAGGACTTCCATCACTTCGAGAAGGCAATGACCACAAGGTATGTGTATGGGGGTGGGGGTGTGGTCTCTGTGTGTGAGTGGTACTATCATGTATACAAGTCCCTCTGCCCAGTATTGTGGGTCTCGGCCTGGGAAGACTGCAAAGCAGAAGGGATGTTTCCTGGGAAGATCTGACCTGGTTCTACTCTGTTCTCTGTCCTCCCAGACAGTAAAGGAGAACCTGGGTATAATATGGTCCCTATCCTGGGACCCTGAGTTATGATGCAACTACTGATAAAATTGAGCTGGGTGGCGGTGGCGCACGCCTTTACTCCCAGCACTAGGACCTTGGATCTCTGTGAGTCGGAGGTCACTCTATAGAGTGAGTTCCAGGAAGGAGGAGGGAGAGAGAGGGAAGGGAAGAGAGGGAAGGGGGAGGAGGAGGAGAAGAAGAAATGTTCTTTTTGGTTTTGTCTGAGCACACTCTCACTATTTACCCAACCTGGTCCTGAACACATAGCCATCCTCTGGTCTCTGCCTCCTGAACACTGGGATCGCAGAGGTGAACCATCAGCCTGATAGCTACCAGGCAGGATTCTTTTTGGAATGCATCTCCAAAGCTTTCTGTAGGGTCCAGTCAGAGCCACTCTGAGCTCAGAAGGGCAGCCTTGCTTGACTCCTGGGACCCATTTTGCTTCCCTCCCTTTCTCTTGAGCGTTCACTCCACTGTAAACCAAGAACCCTTGTTCCATGAAGCAAACCAGATCTAAGACAGTTTTCTCCTTTATGCTGATGGGATGGAACCTACAGCCTGTGTGTAGTGAGCATGCACTCGGCCACTGAGCTAAACTCCCAGCTCCCTAATCCACTTCTTTTTATTTTATTGGATTTATTTTATTTTATATGCATATGAGAATGCCTGTTGGTGCCCACTGAATCCCTTGGAACTGGAATTATGTATGGCTATGAGCTACCATGTGGATGCTGGGAATAACCCAGGTCCTCTGCAAGAGCAACAAGTGCAGACATATCTTTGTATAAAATTATTCCATATCTCCAGTGACTAGAATGTATCAGATTCCCAGCCCTAAATACCACTCAGACTGCATGTGACTGATGAACAGCGTGACTGGATTCATGCTCTGGATGACAGACAAATGGGCTGGGGGGGGTTATTCTAGGACTGCCCTCTCAACACACAAACACGTTAACATCCAGTTTGCATATAAGCTACCTGCTTATATTTGTACAATCAGAGGCAGATAATCCAGTCTCTGGATATCCAGATACCCAGCTGGCATCATCCCCCGCCCTCCCACTGCTCCAGCACCTTTCAGGGTGGGGGTGAAGGGGCAGGATGATGCAACCACAGCTGCTGTTCCAGCCATCTGATGAAAGATCGGACACTATTGGGTAAAATCAGGTTAGGAATCTTCTGTGGCTGTCACGTATCTTGGCTTGTCACCGGGTGGAGTTAGGAAGTGCTTGTAGAATAAAAACACCCTAAAAGAGGTTAAGAAGAAGCCAGGTGTGGTGGCAGCACTCAGGGAAGGGGGGCGGGGAGGGAGACAATATCTTGAGAGTTCAAGGCCAGCCTGGTCTATGTAACAAGTTCCAGGACTTCCAGGGCTAAGGCCCTATCTAAAAAAGAAAGAAAGGAAGGGAGGGAGGGAGGGAGGGAGGGAGGGAGGAAAGAAGGAAGAAAAGAAAGAAAGCTTGGGAGATCACTGCCTAACTAGGTTTGAGTCATGGGCCGTGGAAGACCATAGTTTGAAGATATCTTAAAGGGCTGGAGAGATGGCTCAGAGGTTAAGAGCACTGACTGCTCTTTCAGAAGTTCTGAGTTCAGTTCCCAGCAACCACATGATGGCTCGCAGCCATCTATAATGAGATCTGGTGCCCTCTTATGGTATGCAAGCATACATGGAAGGAATGTTGTATATCTTAATAAATAAAGATATCTTAAAATCATTCAAGATATGCAAAACTTGCTGGTGCTCTGAGAGCTTTCCAGGAAGGGGAGCAGGCTGATCTTTCGGGTTTTTCTGTTCTCCCTGCCAAGGCCTCCGCGCAGTCTCTTCTGGATACCTAAGGTCTAGGCCTTTTCTCCAGGCGTCAGCTGGAAGGAAGGCCGCTCTTTCACTCGGTCTCCCACCCCAAACATCTAGACTCATCCTCAACAGACACACAGCACGACCCACATTTCTGGAAGCCACATTCTTTTTTGTTTAAGGTCCTGAAGATTGAACCTGCGGCTTTAAACTTGCTGGACAACCTATTACTCCGCCACACCCCCGGCACTGGCAGCCACATTCTTTAAAGGTTAAAAGGAAAGCGCTGTAGGCTGGGGATTGTCCTTCAGTGGCACAAGGTTTGCCACGTGTGCCAGGCCACGGCTGAATTCCAGCACTGCAAATGAAAGAGAGATGGATGAGAAGGGGGAACGTGGACATGCCCGTGAGCACAGCGCCTGAGAGATGGAGGCGGGAGGATTAGTCCGCTTCAGCTGCAGAGTGAACTAGATGCCAGTCTGGGCTACAGGAAACTTTGCTCCAAAAGAAGTCAAAATAAACAAGCAAAGAAACAAACACAAACAAACAAAGACAGATAAGGCCAGGACTGGTATCTCAGGACTTTAATCCCAGCACTCCGGAGGCAGAGGCAGAAGGATCTCCGTGAGTTTTACAGGCCAGCCTGGGCTACAAGAGCAGCGGTTCTCAACCTGTGGGTCACAATCCCTTTGGGGGTCCAACAACCCTTTCACAAGGATCACCTAAGAACATCAGAAAACATCTTTACATTATAGTTCATAACAGTAGTAAAGTTACAGTTATGAAGCAGCAACAAAAATAATTTTATGGTTGGGGATCACCATAACACCAAGAACTTCATTAATGGGTCACAGGCGTCAGGAAGGCTGAGAACTTTCCTACAGTTCCAGGCCAGCTACACAGTGAGACCTTATCTAAAAAGAAACATAAAAAAATTTTAAGAAAAATGATAAAAACATATTAAACTTTTTTTTAAAAGAAGAGTGAGTTCCAGGACAGTCAGGGCTACACAGAAAAACTGTCTCAAAAAGCCAAACCAAAGGATAATTCATTAATAACTTTCTTGCTTGCTTTTGAGATAGGGTCTCATTAGTTCAGGCTGGCAGCAAAGGAGCGCAATCTATCAGTCTAGGATCACCTTGGACTCTTTTTCTTTTTTTTTTTTAAGTGTGTATAGATGTTTTGCCTGCGTGTCTGTCTGTGTGTCACAGACCTCGTTCCTCAGAAGACCAAGGAGGCCAGAAGAGCATGTCGGATCTTCCTGGAACTGGAGTTACAGATGGTTATGAGCTTCTAGGTGGGTGCTGGGAACCAAACCCAGGTCCTCTGGAAGAGCAGCCAGTGTTCTTAACCACCGAGCCACCTCTCCACCTCAATCCTCCCCCCGGGGTTTGGGATTACAAGTGAGCACCACCAACAGATGAAACTGACTTAAATAACATTTTTAAATCTTTAAATTATATTTCATTTAGTGTGTGTGTGTTTCGGGGTGCCTGTGGCGATCAGAAAACAAGCTGAAGGAGTCAGTTTTCTCCTCCCACCTTCAGGAATTGAACCTTTGTCAGCAACCACCTTTGTGTGCAGACATCTTATTGGCCCAATAATGGGGAATCTCAAGAATCTCATGGAACTTGAATGTCCTCAGGTGACAGTGGGAGAGCTGGGGGAGGGGAGCGTGGGACAGTCTCTGAGGCGTGTCCTAGGCTAGTAATTAATTACAGGGAAGGGAAGAATGAGACTGTTTATTACTCTCCAGACCCAGGTCTTTCATCCTGAGCGACTGGCAGGTCCAGGACTGTTCTAGGCCAGTGCTCAGAGCCCCTCCCTAATGGAGATGCTTCGTGCTTAGAGTCTCTCTCTTTAATCAGGAAGCTTTGTGATCTGAGTCCCTCTTTAATCAGGATGCTTCCTTCCAGCTCAGAGTTCTTGCCCTTGCCTCTCCTCCTCCTCCTGGAAGGCTTCCAGGATAAGCTCTCTAATCTTACTTGCTGGCTGTTTTCTTGGGGACTTATCAACATTTATAAACTAAAACCACTTCCTACCCCACCCTCCAGCCCTTGGGGACACCCAGTGTCCCAGAGATAGTAATGCTTGGGGACAGAGCAGTGAATGGACTAGGTGTCAGAAGGTAAACAAACTTAACCCCAAATAAGGTCATTTCACAGGGTGACAGATGAGGGGGGGAGGGGGAGAGAGAGAGAGAGAGAGAGAGAGAGAGCTACTTCTACTTTTTATTGATAATTCTCAAATGAACCAGGAGCTGGACAGTGTGGGTTGGTGTTGAGAGTGTTTAGCAAGCATCCATGAGGCCCTGTGGCACAAGAACAATAGCAACAAAAGCCCCTGCTTAATAGCAAGTTTCAGGTCAGTCAGAGTTATACTGGGAGACACTGTCCCAAAAAGTAACTACACCCGCCTATACCGGGTTTAAGCTGAGCTTGGCGGTGCACACCTGTAGGGCCAGGATTTGAGAGATTGGAGAAGGATCAGGAATGCAAGGCCCTCTTGAAACACCGTGACCAAATCAGCTTTGGGGTTGAGAACGAAAGGGTTCATTTGGCTTATCACTGTTCATCATTGGAGGAAGTAGGATAGTAACACAAGCAGGGCTGAGTGTAGTTGTTTTTGTTTGTTTGTTTGTTGGCTTGCTCAGTCCGCTTCTTCCTTTTTTTTTTTTTTTTTTTTTTTTTTGAGACAGGATTTTCCGAGATGCAGCAGGGTTTGGAGAGAGATGGGGGAGAGGGATTGGGATGGGCTTCCACCCAAACATTCCAGACTCTTTGGGTATACAGATGCCAGGGGCTGGGGTGAAATTTCCACCAGAACATCTCTTTTTGTTTTTTATTTTTCGAGACATGGTTTCTCTGTCCTGGCTGTCCTGGAACTCGCTTTGTGGACCAGGCTGGCCTCAAGCTCACTGAGATTTGCCTGCCCCTGCCTCCTAAATGCTGGGATTAAAGACTCATGCCACCACGGCCAGGTACCAGCTTGCTTTTTTATAGATCCCAGGCCCACCAGCCTAGGGTGGCACCACCCACAATAGGCTGGGCCTTCCCACATCAATCACTAATTAAGAAAATGTTCCACAGGCTGTAGACAGCCCATTTTCTCAATCAAGTTTCCCTCCTCTCAGGTGAATGCACCTTGTGTCAAACTGACAAACCACTGACTAGCACAGCCCTCATTTAGTAGATTTAGATGTAGGACAGGTAAACCTAGGGGGGATAACATTGGTCATGTTCGATTGGTCCAAGGTCATTTTACCCTTCAGTCACCCTGTGGGTCACTCTCTGGGATGTAGGCTGGTCAGATTAGGGGCTCTGTTCTCCCCCCACCAGGCTCAGAGAACTCAGGAAGGCACAAAATGGTTCTGTCCTAGAGTGGAATGCAGTGGGTGACTTTATAAAAACAACACAAACCACAATGCAGAACCAGAGGCAGTTGTGGTGGTGCACAACATGCCTGTAACCCCGCACTCAAGAGCTGAGGCCGGAGGACCGTGAGTTTTCACCAGCTTCAGCTGCGTGGGAGACACCGTCTCAAAATACAAGGCAAAAACAAACAAAACCCTAAACATTAAAAAAAAATGCTGAAAATCGGGTCGAAGAGACAGCTTTGGGGTTAAGAGCCAGTATTGCTTTTCCAGAGGCCAAGAGTTCAGGTCCCAGCACCCACACCAGGAGGCTCATGACGACCTCTAAGGGAACCCCAGAGACTTTGACGCCCCCTTCTGGCCTTGGTGGGCACCTTCACTCATGTGTGTATAAATACTTACACATAGGCACAGAGAGGCACACACATAATTAAAAATAATAAAATACATCTTTTCTTGTTTGTTCTAGAAATTCTATCTCAACAGTAGAATGCTGAGCCTGTGTTTAATCCCACACAAGCAGGGTGAGGGAGACAAGACTCTCGCTTTCCACACACTTAAAAAAACAGCTGCACTCTCTCCCGTCCGCTAAGGACCTTTCCACCAGATTAACCAGGAAGGGCAGGCAGGGTACTAAGGAGATTAGCCTCCTGCCTTCCCACCTCACCCTACCCCACACCACTTGGTCAGGGGTGGGGGGAGTACGCCAGGATTAACAGAGAGATCTGAGTGAACCAGCGTGACCAGGCCCCAAACAGCCCAGAGTGACCTGGGAATCCGACCCATCAGAGTCCTTGACTTATGATCTTTGGTGGGAATCCCCACTATATGGGTCAAGCAGAAGTCACAAATGGGCAGGGAGGCAAGTTCCAGAACCTTTTCTGTTCTCTTTAGGACCTGAGACCATTCCTCCTTGCTCAGCTCTGAGCAAGCATTACTGGTCTCAGCCTCCCTCCCCTGAGCTAAGTCCTGCACCCCAGGATTTATTTCAGGGCTTGCTTCGCCTACTTTGCCTGACGTTTGTGACAAGCTGGGTGCCAGGGAGTCCTCACCATCTGCCAGCCTCCGCCACCAGCCAGGCAGCCGGCAGTGGTGGTGAGCCTGAGCTCACTCTCCACCCAAGCAAATCCTCTACCCAGTTACTGATTTTATTTCTTCCCTCTCTAAAGCAAAGACACTTTGTACAACAGTATGGAGAGGCCTGGAGATCAGCGTTGGAGGGTGAGATTCGGTAAACTTTAAACTTCTCTCTTCCTCAAACTTTGGCAAAGCCTTAAATATGTATTATCCTCAATGCATCTTTAAAAAAAAAAAACCGCTATGTAGACCAGGCTAGCCTTATACTCCTGCCTCTGCTTCCCAAATGCTGGAATTAAAAGGCGTGTACCACCATACCTGGCCACATATACCCCTTTTTTAAAAATTGTATTAGTTTTTTGTTTGTTTGTTTTGCTTTTTGAGACAGGATCTCATTGTGCAGCCTTAGCTGGCCTGGAACTCACTACATAGAACAGGGCTTGAACTCATAGAGACGCACACATTAAGATTAAGGGCATATGCCACCATGCTTGACTCTACTAACAACAACAACAACAAAACTTATTTTGTGTGCGTGTGTGTGTGTGTGTGAGTGTGCCTTGGTGCAAGTGTGAAAGCCAGAGGACAAGTTTCAGGGGTCAGTTCTCTCCTTCCATCCTGTGGGGGTCAAACCCAGGTTGTTAGACTTGGCAGCAGGGGACTTTACCTGCTGAGCCATCTTACCCGCCCACACAAGGAATTTTCCTCAAGTGTACAAAAAATATGCAAAGAGGCTCATGATTCATTCACACACTGAACTCAACAATAAATTTGTTAATAAAATGACGATAGATTCACATAACGACATTGCATGTAGTCATCAAAAAAAAATGAGAAAAATCATAGGTGCCAGGAATGAATCATATCCAAGATATAAATGAGAAAAGCAAAACTGAACAGGACACCTTACATAACCCTGTGTGTGGTTGGAGACACGTATCTTTTTATCCATATGCAAAGAAAAACACATGGAAGATTATGTTCAAAACTTGTTCAGAACAGTTACCTCCAAAGTTTAATTAAGTTGTTTCTCTACTTTCTTTTTTCCTTTTTCTCTTTTTTGGTTTTTCCAGACAGGTTTTATCTGTATAGCTCTGGCTGTCCTAGAACTCGCTCTATAGATCACGCTGGCCTCAAACTCAGAGATCTGCCTGCCTCTGCCTCTCAAGTCCTACAATTAAAGGAATGTGCCACCATGCCCAGCATTTTCTAGTCATGGGGATGGTCAGTAAAAAATTTTACATATATTTAAATTTTTTTCTTCCTTTATTCCTGTGTGTATGTTTGTACTGCATGGGTCCCTAGTGCTAGGGTGCTGGAGTTTAGGACACTTGTGAGCTACCATGTGTCTACTGGGAATTGAACCCAGGACTTCTGGAAAAGTAGCCAGTTCACCTTATGACTGAGTCGTCTTTCCAACTCCCTTGTCCCAGAATGGCTTTTGTTCGTTGAGACATAGTTTCATTTTGCAGTCCTGGATGGCCTGGAACTCTATGTAGATCAGCTGGGCCTCTATCTCACAAAAGTCTTCCTGCCTCTGTCTTCCAAGATCTGGGATCAGAAGTGTGCACCACCACACCCTACAAGCAAGCACAGTTTTGAACAGTTTTTAGAAGAAACATAACTAAGCGGCAGAATGTGTGCTTAGCCTTAGAAGATTCCTAATCTCAAACCCAGCACTAAAAGAAGTATTTCTTTGTTTTGAGATGGGTTCACACTCTCCAGTGTAGTTTGGCATGGAACTCTATACAATCTTCCTGCCTCAACTTCCCGAGCACTGTGATCACAGGCTTGAACTAACCACACCTGGCTTTTTTTTTTTTTAAGAAAAAATACATTTTCCACCAGGCGGTGGTGGTGCACGCCTTTAATCCCAGCACTCAGGAAGCAGAGGCAGGCGGATCTCTGTAAGTTTGAGGTCAGCCTGGTCTACAAGAGCTAGTTCCAGGACAGGCTCCAAAGCTACAGAGAAACCCTGTCTCAAAAAAACAAAAACAAAAACAAAACAAAAAACAAAAAAAAACTTTTTCCTTCTGACTCAACCAAGGGAGAAGGTCCCATGATTCAATCCAGACCCCCTATCAATAATGTGGACTGTTCTTTCCAAGGAACTGTAGGGCTGGGTGGGGATGTGGGGGGTGTGGGAAGTGAGGCTTCGAAGCCTCCTCCCTTCTAGTGCCCACTGGCCCCCATTCAAAAGAGGCCCCTGGTGAAAACTAAGCCATGCTTTAAAAGGAGGTCTGTCCTTTTTTTAAAGACAAGGTGTCACCAGCCCTGGCTGGCCTCAAACTTGCAGTGATCTGCCTGACTCTGACTCCCAAGTGCCAGTATTAGACCTGCACTACCAAGTCCAGTCTTCCTCAGCCTTCCTCTCTCTCTCTCTCTCTCTCTCTCTCTCTCTCTCTCTCACACACACACACACACACACACACACACACATTGCAATACAATACAATGTTGTCATCTACAAATTCCAAAGCTGGAGAACCATGCAACTGATTTTCCAGAAGTTGCAGAAACAGCTACCTCAGTTTATGATTTTTGTGTCAGGCTGGGTTGAACACACTGGGAGATATCTGCCTTAAGGAAGACTGATGAGCCAGGCAGAAGTGGCGGCAAAAGCAATTAATCCCAGCAGGAGGTAGAGGCAGGCAGATGGATCTCTGTGGGTTCGAGGCCAGCCTGGTCTACATACAGAGCTCCAGGACAGCCAGGGCTATGCAGAGAAACCCTATCTCCAAAAACAAACAAAAACCCCAAAAAAACAAACAAACAAAAAACAACGCAAACCAACCCAAGAAGAAGAAAAGAAAAAGAAAGACTCATGATGCGTAGTGGGAGGAGAGAGTATGGGCTTCCTGGTTTCGGGTTTGAAGCCAGAGCCCCTGTAAGGCTAGGAGATAAGCCCTTTCACTCCCTAGGAAGGGGCTGAGAGAAGCAGCGGAAAGCTAGGCCTTAATCTAATCAAGGAAAAGCTACCCGGAGAGATGGAGGGAGGGGTAGAAGTCAAAAGCTCAGTTTGTTTGCCTGGGAGCAAGAATCTGAATGCAGACTTGTGTGCTTTCTCTGTTCTCCTTTCTCTCTTTTCCTTGAGTGTATGTGCAGTGCCGAAGGACTGAAGAGGACAGTGGAACAGAGCCCACCACCATCTCTGTTCCCAGAAGGAGCGGCTCCAAAGGGGTTCAGAAAAATGGCCCTCCCTCCTGGGTGGTGGTAGCACACGCCTTTCATCCCAGCACTTGGGAGGCAGAGGCAGGCGGATCTCTGTGAGTTCCAGGCCAGCCTGGTCCAGAGAGAGTTCTAGGACAGGCTCCAAACCTACATAGAGAAACCCTGTCTCGAAAAACCAAAAAGAAAGAAAGAAAGGCAGTCCTCCCTTTGGATTATACATTCAGACTTGTGCAAGAAAAGAAGGTGGCCAGTGGGAGGGTGAGTCAGAAGGGAACCCGGACTCTCGGCCTACAGGTCTCCTCCACCTTCCCTTTACAGTTCCAGCCGGCACTCCTGCTCCAGGGGCCCTCTCCCCAGTGGGAGAATATTATACTTAGGAGGACAAAGGAAACACAACCTGCCTCCAGTTCTTGCCCACTCCACTGACCCAGTGTTCAAATTTCAGGAGCCCCAGGGGAATCCTGTCTCCCTGTCTAGAAGACATGAAGGCAGCTTGCAGCTCTCTGGTCCCATTGGTGGGTCATAGTAGGATTATTCCAAAGCTCCCAAAGTCCTCCACACCCCAGCTCCACACAAAGATTTCCCCAGGGTTCCCTTCACTCCACCACACTGTCAAAGCATCTCTCATCTGCCACCCTTCCCCTCCTTCCTCTGCCTCTGCCAGCTGAACAGTCAAGCCCAAGGGGTCTGGGACAGCTGCAGGCCTCCTGTAGACATGATCCCTGACCTGCCCCGAGGACATAAGACGGTTCTAGTTCTAAGTACCTAAGAAGGAATGGTGTTTAGCAGAGTCCAAGTCAATAGCTTGTTGACAACCCAGGAGTCCCTCTGAGAGATAGAGCAGGGAACACATGTCTGTACATCTTTCCCCGAGTCTAAGGACCTTAATCCTAGAGGTGACTAGATGTAGACAAAGAAAAACCAAAACAACAAAACCAAAAATATGTCACTGACAATTTTTTTATATATATTTTTATGGTTTATTTAACTTTATTTTATGTGCATTGGTGTGAAGGTGTCAGATCCCCTGCAACTGGATCTTCAGACAGTAGTGAGCTGCCATGTGGGTGCTGGGAATTGAACCCGGGTTCTCTGGAAGAGCAGTCAGTGCTCTTAACCACTGAGCCATCTCTCCAGCCCCTGTCACTGACAATTTTAAGACAAAAGCAGAATCTGAATGGGGAAGAAAGATCTCCGAGGACAAGGGTTCCCCTGGCCATGCCCTTCCCAGCCGGGAACTGTCCCTAAACTGCAGGACTCTGTCCAAGGGACTGAAAGCCATCAATCAGGTGTGTCAGAGAGGTCAGGTAGCACACGTTCCTGGCAGAACCAGCCCAGCAGCTCCGTCAGGCAGTCCAGAGCACCCTTCCGGATCAGTGCACATTCACCCCACCCCCACCCCGTCAGAGCTTCAGGGAGCTGGAGGACAAATCTAGATGGCCTAATCTCTGCAGCAAGCTTCAGCTTTTGGAAGAGCCTCCCCCAGAGAAAGATGCTGAGAGTCTCCCCCAACCCACCCTGTTATCAGATCCCGGGGCAAGACAGGCCTCTCTCAGCAGCCCATGTTTGCACCAAGGCTGTGGGCGGGACTGGGGGCTGGAAAAGACTGTCCTTGCCTTCCTCAGGACTCCCACCCAGCAAGATTAGGAGAATCTCATTGTTCTGCTCAGACGTAGCTGGTCTTCCTGCAGGGGGCAGGGCCCTTGGAAGCCTAAGCAGGAACTCTGAACCTGGCAACGTTACTGTGGTATCCTAGCATGCACTGTGTGCATGGCAGGGTCTCCCGTCAGCCAGACTAGCCTTGGATTCCTGACCCTCCTGCCTCTACTCCCCAAATGCTGTCGGGGACTGCAGGTGTGCACAGCACCCTCAGCCTGTTCTAGTCACTTTTGTAGATGGTGTTTTCTCCATCTAGTCTCACAGGTTGAAAGTGGGGTAGATGACTGTTGTCCCCTCTGGGGAGAAGAGTTGTTCCCACAGCTGAAGACTCAGGCTTAGTCACCAGGCCAGTGCAGGTCTCTCCAGCACCAGCTGCTGCCAGAGAGCTTCAGTCAGCAGGATTGAGCTCTTGGAGGTGGCTGACGGCCAGGAATTACTTTCCATTCTTACCACATCCTCCAACCAGGGACAGAAATCAGACCAGCATGATTGCATGAGGGCAACAAAGATGGTCAGAACGGCTCAAGGGCTGGGGTACTGAGAGACCTAAGAGCAGAGAGACCAACAGACCAGCGCAGGTAGATGGAGGAGCAGCTGGTTTCAGAGGCTAGGGTCAGAGGAGGTGAGAAGTCAAAAAACTAGGTCAGGCAACCACAGCTTTAAGGGTTTGCAATTACCTCCACAATTTGTACCGGCCATCCCATAAGCACGCAATCTAATTTGTCAGTGTTTGTTTTGTTAACTCAGGAGCATTCTCTTCCCCCCCCTCCACGCAAATCCCAAACTCCCCACAGGGCGAGAAGAAACTACCGTCAAAACAAGAGCCAGAATCATCCAACTTTAATAATTTACAGGCAAATGCTTACAAAAAAAAATAATACAGAGGACACACAAGGCTTATAAAAAGGGTTTGGGGACTCGTGGCACTTTCACAAAGATTGTGCCCAGAAGAGCAGCTGAGGAGCCCCCCGCCCCCAACGTTCTCCATCCCGAATGCATTCTCTGGGCAACTGTCCGTACATCCTCCCCTACAAAAATAAAAATACACATCCAAATAAAACGCTAGGGAAGGACTCGGAGAACCAGGGTCGAGGTAGAGTCAGCATTTACATTTCCGTTTCCGGTCTTCCAGCCCCTACCCTGGAGAGGTGAAAGGCAGAGAAGACGCTTCATCTCCTCTCCCCCATGTGGCACCGAAACAGGACCCCCCCCCCCCGCGCTCCTTCAGTCCTTTGAGGTGGCCAGGTCCGGCAACCAAGCTGGCTGAGAGGTCACAGGCCCTGCCTGCCTATCATTATGTACTGACCCCTAGTAGGTAGGGTAGGGGCAGCCTCGGGTCACCGTCTCTTCTTGCTTGCCCGAGGTGCCTTCTTCCTCTTCAGGATCATCTCGTACAGGCGCTCGAGTCCTGGTTGCAGGCCCAACCCGTCCACAGCGCTGCAGCCCTGCACATGGGTGAGCGTGGCGGCTGCCAGCTCCCGGACCGCCAACCTCTTCTCCACCTCAGCCGCACTCAGTGCCCCTGGTTGGTCCTGCTTGTTGGCCAGCACCAGCACCGGCACCCCCTGATTGTCGGAGGCTTTGCTGATTCGGTGGAGCTCCACCTTGGCTTCCTCTAACCTTTCAGTCTCTGCGGAGTCCACCACAAACACCAGTCCATCTGTCCGGCGGGTGTAGGAGCGCCATAGTGGCCGTAGCTTCTCCTGACCCCCAACATCCCACACTTGGAAAGTAATTCCACGGGACCCCCCCAAGGGCACTCGGATCTTCTCAGTGTTGAAGCCCTTGGTGGGGACACTCTGGACAAACTCCTTGAACTTGAGGCGGTAGAGAAGGGAAGTTTTCCCTGCTGAGTCCAGCCCAATGACCACAACATGCAGGGCCTGGAAGTGGGGCAAAAAGGATGAGGCTGTGGGTGCCATGTCAGTCAAGTGGTTCCCCATGGTGAGCTAGGGTGCAGGGTGGACCTGAGAAGGCCTGGGCTCCAGCAGAGGCCAGGAGGAGGAGGAGGCCTTGAAATGGCAGGTAGCACAAACTGGGTTATCTAAACAAGGAAAAGTCAAGAGAGGAAAGAAAAAGAAAGGGTTAGAATAAACACGACTTTGCCACTTCTGGATCCTTTCCTAAATCAACATCCCACCCTTCTAAATATCCCTTTTATTAAAACGGATTTCTACGTGCCTCTTTTTTCACACTAAAAAATTATTTTGTGCATGTGTAAGCCACACACAGCTTGAGTGTGGGATTCAGGACAACTTGCACGTGTATGTGGGTCTCAGGGACCTACCTAATAGGGTCCTCAGGCTTCAGGGTAGGCGCTTTTAACCACTAAACCATCTCACGTGCCTCCCTCCTTACCCTTTAAAAAGAAAAAAAAAAAAACGGCTACAGGTGTAACACGAACGTTCTCATGCCCCAGGGGCCCTAGAAGAGGCCCCCAGGCTGGAGATAACCTCAGGTACTAGGATCCTCGAGGGTGCGGGATCCTGCGGGATAGATCCCATGGAAGGTCGTTTTGCTGCAACCTTTTTCCAGCTTCAAGAGTGGAAGCAGACGCTATGACCTCCATTCCCCAGAGGGGAATCCTCGCAGGAAGGAGGCGGCCGGGTAGTGCGCCCAAAGGAGTCCCGATCCGGGTCCGGCTCCCACACCGCTGACACGCCCTCGGGGGCTGTGACCGCCATCCCCCTCCCGCCCCCGCCTCCCCACGGTCCTGCGATTGCCCTGTCTGCCTTCCTCCCGTTGCGGCCACTGCTTTCTCCACACCCCCACAAGCCGGCGGCTCTGCACCGCCCGGCACCACCCCCCCAACACCCTTACCTTAGGTCCGCCGCACTCCTCGCCGGCTCCGACACCTGCACGCAGCGTTTCAGCCACAGCGGACTTCGCAACGCTGCTGGTCAGGCAGAGCATTAAAAACCCTCTGGTGACGCAAAATGACGCGGACCAATCAGCGTCCCGTAGGCGGAGCATGAAAGGGAGCCAACGGGCTCTGCAGCCCCATCCTTGGGAGGGACGCTCGCTCTATCCGGAACCTCCTTATTTAATCTTTTTCTACCTTATTCCAGTATTTGGAATAGAGCCTGGAATTCATCAGGGATGACAGGTGGGAAGGATCGAAGGAACAGGCGTCGCCGCGTCTGACGACAGCAGGGAAAGAAAAGTCTTAACACTGACACCACCCCATCCCTTTCCCGCAGAAGGAGCTCCTGGCCCCACCAGCCCTCTTCCTCTACCTAACGCTCTAAGAGATGCTGGCAAGTTTTATATCTTTCCTCATTCAGTCGTCTTCTAGCATTCTTCGTCCAGTTCTCCACAGTGTTTACCTAGAACCCGCATATAGACGATTCATGATTCACAGTACTAAGCCCGTTACTGAGGCAGGGTCTCCTGCAGCCCACTGGCTCTGAACTTATTTCGTAGCAAGGATAACCTTGAACTCCTGAGTCTCCTACCTCCACCTCCCAAGGGCTGAGATTGCAGGCACACACCTGAGCACTGGGATTAAAGGCGTGGGCCACCACCGCCCGGCAATATAGGGTCTTTCTATATATCCCGGAACTTACTAATGTAGACCAGGCTGGCCTCAAACTCAAACGCCCACCTGCCTCTGCCTTGGAATGCTGAGATAAGACACTGGCCGCCACATCCAACTACTCTGTCTTGTTTATTTGTTTTTTTGAAATGGGATCTCACGACGTCGTCTAGGCTGGCCTGGACCCAACCTGTTTGCCTCGGTTTCTTGAGTGCCCCATTGCCTCTACTGATTCTCACAATAGCATGTTAGGGACTGTTGCATGTCTCTTACAAGTACAGAGCACTCCAGAGGGTTAAAGGTCTTGTCTACAATCACATGTAGGCAGTATGTGGCTGAGCAAGGTCTGTCTGAATCCAGTGCCAGGACACACACCACTTGGCTACCATCTCATGGGCCAGCCATAGGGCTAGGCAGCCTTAGTGGGAATTCCTCCACCAAGGCTGCTCAGACCAACAGGAGAGCTCCAAGGGCCTACCATGTTAAAATAGACTTTAAAAGGCTGGGCATAGTGGCAAACACCTAGGCTCAGCTCTCCATACAGAAGTAGGGGAATCTCTTAGGCCAGCCTGGTCTACACTGGGAGTTCCAGGACAGCCAGCATTACACAGTGAGGCTCTGTCTTTAAAAAATACAATAAAAACAGACTTTAAAAGACAAAATTCAAAGCCAGGCACACCTTTAATCCTAGCACTTGGGAGGCAAAGGCCAGTTTATCTCTGAGTTGAAGGCCAGTCTGGTCTATAAAGCTAGTTGCAGGACAGCCAAGGCTACACAGAGAAACCTTGCTTCAAAAAAAAAACCAAAAGGTAAGAAAAAAAAGACAAAGTTCAACCAGGAATCACCACTACAGTGTGTAATTCCAGGCACTCTGGAGGCTGAGGCAGGAGGGTGGTAAATTCAGAACCTCACTAAGCCATATAGTGAGTTCAAGTCCAGCATGGGCAACCGTAACCTGAATCTATTTCAAAAATACAGATGGCCCAGGCACGCTGGGGCAGTGGTAGAGCGTTTGCCTAGCATGCGCAGATGCGGGATTCTAGCCCCAGGACTTCGGTGAGTTAGGAACGAGATAAAATAAAACTCTGAGTTGACTTCACACTGATCCTCTGCATGAGTTCTAGGTTAGAGTTCGAGGGTTACAGAGGTCTCAAAGGTCTTACTCTGTAATGAGTGACAGGTAGTGACAGTTCAGGAAAACCCATATATTGAGTGTTTACAGATCATCAAACAAGGACCTGCAGGATTTCAGAGGCGGGAGAGAATGTGTCAGCTCCTCGGATGTTTTCTAGAGATGCAGGACTTGAGTGGGAGCATCGTCCTTAGCAGCTGCAAGTTCTGGTTGCCCTGAAAGGGAGGGGATGTCACAAAGGGCAATGTGACCAAAAGGACAACAGGATTACCCTTATTAAACGCTGCAGTGGAAAGAGGATTAGAAAGGGAGGAGGGGAAGTTATTGCCAGACGGCCAGAGTCCAGCCCTTTCCTGCCTTGCCACCTCCAGCCAAGTGCTGGTAAGGAAGATTCCACATGTTCCCTGACAGCATGCCTGGCCACCTCTTTGTCCCCTCCCTACCGCTAAACCAGCCACCTGGCTTGTCTGGCAGTTCAAGAAGCCTCCAAATCACTAGAGATCTTCAGAAATTAGTCTAGGACCAAGACCTTAGAAAATAGCTTCCTTACCTCCCCCAAATGGGGATGGTAGGACAGATTACAAAGGTAGCTGAGGCCCAGAGGCAGAGATGAGCATGGTGGAGCCAGGAGAGGAGGACCATGGAATTCGCCAAGGACCTAGGGGACACCCTACATGGTGGCACTGCATGTCTAAGAGCTTAACACAACTATCTTTTTGAAAATTCATAATTGGATCAAGCACAGTGGTACAGCCCTGTAATTCCAGTAGTGGGAGGCAAGAAGTTCCAAGCAAGCCTAGGCCACCTGATGACTTCCAGGACAGCCAGTGCTATAGAGCCAAGATTCTTTCAAAACACAAAAAGAAGGAGTTGGGTGTGGTGGTTCACACCTCTAATCTCTGCATCTGAGAGACGGAAGCAGGAGGATCAGTTGTGTAAGGCCATCCTCTGTGATGGAGCAAGGTTGAGATAAACCTGGGCTACAGAAGACCCTGTCTCAAAACCAACCAAACAAAAACACCAATAACATACCAAGAGAGAGGGAAGAAGGGAGAAAAAAAACCCACAAAAACTCTGAAGCATAAAAGGGCTACATGACTTTTCCAAGGTCATCCACTTCCCCAGGAATTGTGCAAACAATTCTAGCTTTGAAGAAAGGCTCTAATGACTGTGAAACTGAAAAGACACAAGTTGTCATGTGCCCACCATCTTTTTAACAGCCCACCCCACAATGGGATTCACACCCAAGATGGAAACTGCCACTTATCTGATAAAGAAAATGACACTGACACCCTCACTCCACCCTCTATCTTTCCTGTTTGCAGGGAAGGCGTGGATGGACAAATGGTACAGAGGGGGTGAGGCCTGGGAGGGATACAGGAAGGAGTTTTTCCATTTTTGATGGGTTGTTTGTTTCTGTTGGAGGGTGAAGGTATTTCTCAGTGAGACCTTTTAAAGAAGGGGCTTTTGAAACAGTATTTAAGTGATCGGAGTTAGAGAAGTGTTCCAGGCCGAAGGACCAAGGAGCTGAGAGCCACCACTTCCTTTTTCAGTTTCTCACCTAGACCAGAGTCCAGCTGTTTGGTCAGCACTTTGAACCCTGGAGGGTGGAAGCTTGCTCTTCTTAGCTGCAGCTACATTGAGCACACACTGTGTGTGGCATCCACTAAGCCAGAAATTCTGCAAGGTGTAATGATTAAACACACCAAGGAGAGTCCCTGAACACAGAGGCACCCCTGTACCCTTAATGCAGGAGATTACCAGTCTGGGGTCCTTGAGCCTGCAGGGTTTCTGTTAGTCACGGCTGACCCAGACTGGAGCTGAAACTCTACATTTCAAAGATCAGAAGTTCAAAATCATCTTTAGCTACAAACTAGGTTTGAGGACAGCCTGGGGTACAAGAGATCTTCCTAAAATATTGGGGAGGGGCCAGCACCATGGCTTAGCCAGTAAAGGCTCTGGCCCCACAGGCCTGACAACCTGAGTTTAAATCTCGAACCCACATAAAGACAGAAGGAGAGAACAGACTCCACAAAGTTATCTTCTGACCTCCACAGACACACTGTTGAACATATACTCACACATCAACACACACAAAAAAAACATAAACTATAAACTAATGTAATTAGGCCTGGACAGCTCATTCAGCACTTAAGAACACCTGATGCTCCCACAAAGGACCCTATTCAGTGGCTCAAAGCCATCTGTAACTCCAGTTTCAGAGAATCTGATGCCCTGTTCTGATCTTGAGCACCAGGCACACACAAGGTGCATAGACGTATGCTCGGACGAAACATTCAGATGCATAAAATAAACATATATGTATTTATTTATTTTGGTTTTTTGAGACAGGGTTTCTTTGTAGCTTTGGAGCCTGTCCTGGAACTCGCTCTGTAGACCAGGCTGGCCTTGAACTCACAGAGTTCCACCTGCCTCTGCCTCCCAAGCCCCTATCAACATTTTTAAGAGAGTGAATATGGCCAAGCGGTGGTAGCACACACCCAGCACTCGGGAGGCAGAGGCAGGTGGAGTTACAAAGTGAGTTCCAGGACAGCCAGAGCTAAACAGTGAAACCCTTTCTCAAAAAACCAAAAATAGGTGTAAGTCCAGTCCCTTAGCTGAATGGTGTCTTTTGAGACAGGGTCTCACTCTGCAGCCCAGCTGACCTAGAAGTTGAGGTCTTCCTGCCTCTGCCCCGAGTATGTGACTACAAAACATGGCACTACTTTTGCCCCTACAGCATCTTAGCCACGTATGTGTTTGAATGAACAGAGGAAGGAAGGGGTCTATAGGAGCTGCAGGGAGTAGTGAAGCCTAGAAACAGCTATCAGCTAAGGACTCAAAGAGATCCATCCCACCATACCTCTGCCTCCTCCGAAGACCCACTTTTCAAATCCCAGCTCTTTATATTTTATAAATAAAATGGACGCTGGGCGGTGGTGGCACACGCCTTTAATCCCGGCACTCGGGAGGCAGAGGCAGGCAGATCTCTGTGAGTTCGAGGCCAGCCTGGTCTATAAGAGCTAGTTCCAGGTCAGGCTCCAAAGCTACAGAGAAACCCTGTCTCTAAAAAAAATAAAAATAAAATGGAGAAAAAGCCGTGTGTGGATGCCCATGACCAACATTTGGGAAGTTCAAGCAAGATTGTCTTAATTTTGAGACCAGCCTCACCCTGCACTAGGCTGGGATACACACAGTAAGACTCTGTTTCAGAGAGACAGAAAGGGAGAGAGGGAGAAAGAGCAAAGCACAAATACACACAACTTATCTCTCATAATGGGTGCTGGAGCAAGGTGTTGAAAGGGCTGTTTTTCCCAAACAGGAGCCTTCATGCCTAAACTAATTTTAGCGCCAAGAGTTGAAAATGAGCACATACTGCCTCCTGGTGGACAAATTTGTCACTGCTTAGCTTTTCTAAGAAGTGAAGATAAGTTGGGTCCCTTTGATTCCTAAATTCATTTTGACAGTATTTGTACGTATGTTTCAGATTAGTTAGGGCTTGAAAAAAGTACTCATTTTTCTTTTCCTTCTTTTTTCTTTTAGTGAGAAAAATGTTTAAACGAACAGAACTGAGCACAGTGACGCACGCCTTTAGCACTTGAGAGGCAGAAGCAGAAAGAACAGTTACAGAGGAAACGCTGTCTTGAAAAAAAACAAAAGAAAAAAAACATTATGAAAGCACAAATCTCAATTTCTGTATTGTGGAGGTTGGTTTGTTGGTTTGTAGGCTGGCCTCGATCTCACAGAGATCCACTTCCAAGTACTGGGAGCGTCCACCACACTCGGCTATGCATAGTTCAGAGGACTTTTAAGTTTTCTTTTCTGTGCTATTTCATATACCTAGTTCTAGTGGTAAAGCTTTCTTGAAGAGCATTTGGAAAACAGAATAGTGAGGACTCTCAAAAAATAAAATTTAAAACAAAGAGCCCGACGTGATACAGGAGGGAAATATTAAGGTTCCTAACAGCCAAAATCCATAAAGACTGAGTAGCTGTTTTCAATACCCAATAAGAAAAAACCAGACGAGAGATAAAGAAAAACAATACGTATTAACACATATTCAAAGAAAGCTTAAAGAAATAGTGTAATAAGAATACGACAAAAGAAACCCCGCTTACATAAAGAGAAGGCATTAGTCTTACTTTTAAACCAGATGAATGTTCCCCCGAGGGGGTGCACCGTTCCTGGAGGTACTGCAATACCAGGTCGATGCGTGGAGTGGACGGAGCAAGCTCCTATTCCAACTCCTAGTTCCAAAAATCCACTTAATATATTGTCCTCGGATAGAGGACGTATCAGATATTAAACTGATAAGAACAGATACTACACTTGATCTTAGCCAAAAGGCCGAGAAGCGATAACTCCACAGACACACGCGCCCGCTACACTCACCTGCGCGCTCACATTAACACCACGGTCGCCCACACTCACGCGCCCGCGGACACGCAGCCAACACCGATTCTCCTGCTCTATCCTGACCACTGCCTCGACTCCGGAGAAACCCTGTGGGATCAGCGTGAGCTGAGGAGTTTTCGATGCCCTTTTCGCTCCCAGAGTTCTTGGGAGTCGCGGCCACGTCGTTATTTGCATGCCCCGCCCAGCGCACTGCAACTGGAATTGCTCGTAGCAGGAAGCAAGTACAACGGCTCTTTCAGCCAGTCCGCTGCATCAGATCCACAGACCCAAGCTCTGCCAGGCTCTTCTCAATGCTTCAGTTACAGGATTGAGGGCCACAAGAGGTCTTTACTCTCTCCCACTTCCTTCCCTTTTTTCTCTTTCTCTAACTAACCTTTATATCTGGGCCCAGGAGCCTTTTCTATAAGCAATCATCAATCAGTTGGGGAGGGTGCCAGTGGTCACAATACAGTCCCCCAGTTATGCAAGTTGCTCAGACTAGGTCTAGGGGGGCACGGACCCTTGGGGAAAGAGACCCTTAAGAATTCCATCCTTTCTATTTATTTGTTGCTACGTATTTCTTTCTTTAGCTGTTAGATTTTGTTGTTTTGAAACGTGATTCACACTGCAGCCCAGGCTACACCGGAACTACTGCAACCTTCCTGTCTCATCCTCCTTAGTGCTGTTAGTGCAGATGAGAGTCACTACAAGCTGCTTCGAGCTTCTGGGCCTCAGAGTTAAATCCCAGAAGAGCCTGAAAAAGCAGGAATTGACATGCTCAAGGGACGGCACCAAGAATCAGCAAAGTGGGCTGCAGGGAGAAAGAACCTAAAAAGCCGAGATGAGGCTGGAGATGGCTCAGGGTTAAGTTAAAAGCGGCACTGGCTGCGCCTCCAGAGGTCCTGAGTTCAATTCCCGGCTGGCAACCACGTGGTGGGCCTGCAACCACCTATAATGAGATCTGGTGCCCTCTTCTGGCGTGCAGGCAGAACACTATACATAAGATCAATAAGGGCTAGCCTCCTGGAAGAGGCTATGGAATAAGGCAAGAAGTTAAAGAGGGGCTGGGGGCTGGTTGGCCAAACAAGACCTCAATAGAACAAACACCCAGACTAGCCTAAGGAGAAAAACAGGTGGGGAAGGGGGAGAAGGTGCTTGATCGCTGCTTCCTAAAACTGATCTCAAAGAAACTCCAAACTGCCGAGGTGCCTATTAAACATACTGTCAAAGCGGACTGGCTGCCGGTCTCTCTCAACATTACCAGTACATGTTAGAGAATCCTGGTTCCTCTCAGGACCTCTCACCAGCCCCCTCCATCCCTTACCCTAACCCTCTCTAGCCCCTTGGTTTTGCTTCCCTCCCCCCAGTTTCTCTTCCTGTATAGCTCAGCCACTTTGGCTGCCGTACCCTCTGGGTTCACTTGGTCCTCCTCTTGGCTCCGTTACTAGATCTCTCTTGGTCCTCCTGGCTCCCTCTGGTTTCTCTCCCTCTCCCATTCTTCTCTCTTAGCCCGGACTATTCTGCTGGCCATGTTCAGCCCACTCTTCTGGTTGTGCTCTCTCATATCTACAATAAAACCTCTTCAACCATACCTAGGAGTGGTCCTGTCCTCGCTGTTATTCAATGACCAGGCTTGGGTCCTAGTGGTGACAGTGTAAGGGGCAGGAGCGGCTAGATTCGGGGGACATTTGGAAAGAAGAGCTGCAGCACGGGCTCTTAACCACCAAGTCACCTCTCCAAACTCCAGACTTCATTTAAAATTACTTTTTTATTCATGTAACCAGCAGACCCACCATCCTCCATTAGATGCTATGAACTACACTTGATTCTGGGAATCAGAAAATGCAGGTATTGGCACCTCGGATACTTAGGGGCTCTTGCACTGCCGATGTGGGAAGATGGGTAAACAGACTCATAAATAACTCATCGTATGTTGACTTTATTTGTATTGTTCAAGTTTATGAATCAACAACACTTTCTAATGGTAAAGGAGACTTCTGAAAAGGAATTAGTAACGTAAGGTAAAGGGCTCTCTAACAGGCCTGAATGTCGCAAACAAGGCACCAAGAAGTCTCGCCCTGCTAAACCATTAGATCACATTCCTGAAGCTAGCCTCCAAGGTCCATCCCCTTATTCCTGACTCATTCCTGAGACTGAACTCCAAAGTCCAGCAATCAAAATTCATTATTTGGCTATACTAGCTAATGTGTGCGGTCAGGACTTAGCAACCCTTCACCCTAGCACTGGCCTCCCCCTCTTCCCCTTAAAAACCAAAACAAAGCCTTGCTTGCTGCTGCTGTCTGCATTTGCAGCCTCCAGACCCCTCCACCAACACTGCTGCTTCTGCTCTGGGGTGATAAATTTCACGTTGAGAATTTGGTGTCCAAGTGTGTTCTGTCCCAATTCCAAGAAAAAAATAAAACCTCCTCTCCACAGCTTCCTAATGAGCTCTACCTCCTCTTTTTATTTATTTATTTATTTGGTTTTTCGAGACAGGGTTTCTCTGTAGCTTTGGAGCCTGTTCTGGAACTAGCTCTTTTTTTTTTTTTAAAGATTTATTTATTATGCATACAGTATTCTCAGTACTCTGTCTGCATGTCTGCCTGCAAGCCAGAAGAGGGCACCAGATCTCATTAGATGGTTGCGAGCCACCGCGTGGTTGCTGGGAATTGAACTCAGGACCTTTGGAAGAGCAGGCAATGCTCTTAACCACTGAGCCATCTCTCCAGCCCCGGAACTAGCTCTTGTAGATCAGGCTGGCCTCGAACTCACTGAGATCCGCCTGCCTCTGCCTCCCGAGTGCTGGGATTAAAGGCGTGCGCCACCACCGCCCGGAGCTCTACACCTCCTCTTTTGCTCTCTACATGGCCGCTGCCGCTCGGCTGCCTCCACTCCCTCCTCCACAGTCAAACTCAGGACAACTGTAAATTACATTTTCAGGGCCCAACCCATACTCACAACACATGATAAGCAACACAGTTTTCTCAGGCTAGGAATGTCACCCTGACCATGCACGCAGCTCTTTCCCAGACAGAAACTGACACTGGAAATCAAGACTTAACAATAACAATTAGCTTGACATTGAGTGGTAGAGAGAACAGGTAGACTAAAGCGGCTTCAAGCTCTGACCTTGATTCAGTAAAACACCTGGGAAAATGACTTTGTGGATTCTCTAGGGGGAACTAGCCTGCTTGGAATCTGTTCTTAAGTCCAAAATGAGCTGTCTGTGTAAAAGGCTGTCTTTGTAACTGAGAATCCTATGTCCATCTTCTTGTGTATCCTATGATCATTCTCCTGACCATCCACAGCTACATGCATGCCCAATAGATGGAATATTTACATGAGATAAACACACAAGCAGAGGGGATGCACCCAAAGCTGTTCTTAGGGAAGAAATGAAGTTCTCGGGAAAAAATGAAGTGGCTCATGAAAGAAATTACAGAGAGAGTTATCTGCAGCCAGTGACCCCACAGCCTTGCCAGGTGGGGCTCTCCCATCAGGATCATCCTCCCACCCGATGGTGGGTCGACTGTCAAACACTAATTGTCGCTGTTGTACGCGCCAGCAGCTCTCGGCATTTGCCCAACATGGACTTGTTGGCTTGCTGACTTTAAATCTAGGCTCTTTTCCTTGTTGAAGCGCTCTATCAGCCTTCAACAGATCTAAAGCCCTGCCTCCTCTTTTTTGCTTGCTTGTGTATGCCAGGTGGACCTCAAACTTATTATACAGCCAAAAATTACCTTGGCATTTCTTTCTTTGTTCTTTTCTTTTTTTCCTTTCTTTTCTTCTTCTTCCTTTTGGTTTGTCGAGACAGGGTTTCCTCTGTGTAACAGCCCTAGCTGTACTGAAACTCACTCTGTAGACCAGGCTGGCCTCAAGCTCACAGAGATCTGCCTGCCTCTGCCTCCCCAGTGTGCCACCACCGCCCAGCTTGACCTTGGCATTTCTGACCCTCCCCCCTTATAGTCCCCAAAGTACTTCATTTTCAGGTATGCGACACGAGGCTGGATTTTGTGTGTATGCCAGGCAACCAGCTACTCTGCCGACTGAGCTACACATATACACGGTCACATACAACACAGGTTCTTTTCCTTCAAGTATCTGACTGCCTCAGTCAGCCAAGAACTAGGATTACACTTACAACACACTGGTGTTTTCCTCCTCATTCACTAAAGTACCAGAATTTCTGAAGTAGGGATTAGGAAGAGACTCCAGGCATAGACGCTGGTCCTAAAGGTATTCCTGCCCAAAAGCCTTCCTTTAGTTGCGTATGGCCATTCACTGTACAGCCTGAACACTGGGTCCTCCAATGAACCAGCCTGTGGCGTTGTATACAGATCTGTACCATAAAGCTCAATCCAAAGTGGGTTTTAGTTCGTTCTTTTAAAAGGAACTAAGCCTGGTATGGTAGCCCACACCTCTAGGGAGGCAGGGCCAGGCAGATCTCTGTCAGTTTGAGGTCCGCTGGGTCAACATAGCAAGTACTGAAATAGCCAGGAATGCATAGACAGGTAAAGGGGCTGTTGGGCCAAGGTGAGGCAAAAAGACCACCGAAAATTTCAGGTCTGGGCTTCCACGTGAAAACAAGACAAACAAGGGAAAGGAAAGACCGAAGAGCTGCCGGGGCGCAAAAAATAATAATAATAAAATCCCAGAGAGCGACATTTACAGCAAAAGGAGCAGAAATTCCAAGGGCCCATGTCCAAGGCTCCGCCCACCCTTTAAGCGGATCAGCATGTGTCTTCCCCGGGGAGGCCCCCTCCCCTCAGCCGCGGAGCTCATCTCGGGGCCAAACCGAGATGCCCAATGGACTAGATATGGGGCGGGGGGAGTGTGTGTTGGGGAGGGACCCTCTTGTGGGTACTGTCAACTCTGAAATATTAAGAATCGGCAGAAGGGCGAGCGTTCCGTGCTTCGTAGAGGAGATGGGCCGCGCGCTGGGCGGGGCATGCAAATGAGACTGTGGACGTGGCGCCCAGGAACTCTGGGAGCGAAAAGAGCATCGAAAACTCCTCGGCGCACGCTGATCTCACAGGGTTTCCCCGCAGACGAGGCGGTGGCCAGGATAGAGCAGGAGAATCGGTGTCGGCTGCGGTGTCCGCGGGCGCGTGAGTGTGGGCGACCGTGCTGTTAATGTGAGAGCGCAGATAAGTGTAGCGGGCGCGTGTGGTTGTGGAGTTATCGCTTCTCGGCCTTTTGGCTAAGATCAAGTGTAGTATCTGTTCTTATCAGTTTAATATCTGATACGTCCTCTATCCGAGGACAATATATTAAATGGATTTTTGGAACTAGGAGTTGGAATAGGAGCTTGCTCCGTCCACTCCACGCATCGACCTGGTATTGCAGTACCTCCAGGAACGGTGCACCCCCTCGGGGATATCTGCTCTGGTTCCAAAGAAAGATTTGTTCTATATTAAGTTACCACTATCGTTACGTTCAGGTTCCTCTTCCTTAACTACTGCCGTTTTTGTTTGTATCTTTTCATTGTTACAGTTACTTTCTCTTAACACCGTGTGTCGAAATCTTTAACCGCCCTACTGCTTTGAAACCTTAGGACTGTGATTCCTTTTCGTTTTTTACTAATGGACACTATTTTACTCTATTCCTCCCAATTGTCTTCCCCCTGCACTCCCTTCCCGCACACACTAGGTTCTCAACTAAGAGAATCTAGGCCACTCCTGGTGGCACAGGCCTCCCCGGCCCCGCACGCAGGAGGCAGAAGCAAGTCTCTGGCCTCATACATAGGCTCCAAAGCCACAGAGAGAAACCTTGTCTCAAAAACAAAAGTATCACACCTGCCTCTGCTTCCCAAGGTTGTATAATGAGGCTCTGCTATGCCTCATTTCTTGAGTTCTTTGTATATTTCTAGATGATAATCCTGTCAAAATACGTGGTAAAGATATTCTCTCATTTTACCTCTTCACTGAACTGACAATTTTCCTTTATTTTTTATTGATATTTATTGAGCTCTACATTTTTCTCTGCTTCCCTCCCTGCCTCTCCCCTCTCCCTTCAACCCTCCCCCAAGGTCCCCATGCTCCCAATTTACTTAGATCTTGTCTTTTTATACTTTCTACTTCCCATGTAGATTAGATCTATGTAAGTCTTAGTGTCCGCATTGTTGTCTAAATTCTCTGGGATTGTGGTTTGTAGGATGGCTTTCTTTGTTTAAAAACAACCTATTTTTATAGTACATGTGATAATTGTCTTTCTGTATCGGGGTTACCTCACTCAAAATAATGTTTTCTAGCTCCATCCATTTTCCTGCAAAATTCAAGCTGTTATTTTTTTTCTGCTGTGTAGAAAAAAATTGTGTAAATGTACCACATTTTTCTCATCCATTCTTCGATCGAGGGGCATTTAGGTTGTTTCCAGGTTCCCAAAAGTGGTATTACTGGGTCTTGAGGAAGGTTGTTACCTAATTTTCTGAGAAATCGCCACACTGACAATCCAAAGGGGTTGTTGTATCAGCTTGCATTCCCACCAGCAATGCAGAAGTGTTCCCTTTTCCCCACAACCTCTCCAGCATAAGTTTGTTATCAGTGTTTTTGATCTTGGCCATTCTTACAGGTGTAAGATGAAATCTCAGAGTTGTTTTGATTTGCGTTTCTCTGATGACTAAGGATGTTGAACATTTCCTTAAGTGTCTTTCAGCCATTTTAGATTCCTCTGTTGAAAGTTCTCTGTTTAGGTCTGTGCTCCATTTTTTTTTTATTGGATTATGTGTTCTTTTGGTGTCCAATTTCTTGAGTTCCTTGTATATTTTGGAGATCAGACCTCTTTCTGATGTGGGGTTAGTGAAGATCTTTTCCCATTCTGTAGGCTGTCGTTTTTGTCTTGTTGACCGTGTCCTTTGCTTTGCAGAAGCTTTTCAGTTTCAGGAGGTCCCATTTATTGTTTCTCTCAGTGTCTGTGCTGCTGGGGTTCTATTTAGGAAGTGGTTCCCTGTGCCAATGCGTTCAAGTGTACTTCCCACTTTCTCTTCTATAAGGTTCAGTGTGGCTGGCTTTATGTTCAGATCTTTGATCCATTTGGACTTGAGTTTTGTGCATGGTGATAGATATGGATCTATTTTCATTCTTCTACATGTTGATATCCAGTTATGCCAGCACCACTTGTTAAACATACTTTTTTCCATTTGATTTTTTTTTTGTCAGACAATTTTCTTTTATGGTACAGGCATCTTTTAGTTCCATGCAATTGTGTATTTTGTTGATTTTATTTCATGAACGATTAGAAGTCTAATTGATGCGTATATATCTTGAAATGTGCTCCTTAATTTTCTATGGCAGTTTATTTTTTTATTTTAGTATTTTAGGTATTTTTCTGAGGTCACTTGAAGTTCATTCTACGGAGTAAGAGATTAGGATCTACTATTTATTTTTATAATGACAAAGGTTCTAGAAATTTATGCAAGTTGTATTGCAATGAAATCTAAAACTTTTAATTTATTTATCTTATTCACACTGGTGGTGTTGCCTTCATATGTCTGTGTGAGGACGTTGGATCCTGTGGAACTGGAGTCACAGACAGTTGTGAGCTGCCATGTGGGTGCTGGGAATTGAACCCTGGTCCTCTGGAAGAGCAGTCAGTGCTCTAACTTCTGGGCCATCTCTCCAGCCCGAAATCTAAAACTTTTTTTTTTTATATTTATTTATTATGTATACAATATTCTGTCTGTGTGTATGCCTGCAGGGCAGAAGAGGGCGCCAGACCCCATTACAGATGGTTGTGAGCCACCATGTGGTTGCTGGGAATTGAACTCAGGACCTTTGGAAAAGCAGTCAGTGCTCTTAACCTCTGAGCCATCTCTCCAGCCCCCTCTAAAACTTTTGTAAATAAATTCTATCTGGTTTTTATTTGAACATTGCAGGTTATACAATCTCTGTTGGTTGTTTAACATGACTTCTCTACTAATTTATATCTAAAACTGTAAATAAAAACAACTAAAAGAAAAGATCTAATTCATTATTTTACATGAAGACATTTTTATTCTCCAATATGTATTTCTTTGTACCTTTGTCAAAAATCACAAGGCTAAGCAGCCTATCTTGCTCCTTTGCTTATTCTTTTAAAAAATAATTATTATGTATACAATGTTCTGTCTCCATGTGTCCCTGTAGGCCAGAAGAGAGGTACCCAGGTCTCATTATAGATGGTTGTGAGCCACCCTGTGGTTGCTGAGAATTGAACTCAGAAAATCCGGAAGAGCAGTCAGGGCTCTTAACCACTGAGCCATCCTCCTACCCCTCCTTTGCTTATTCTATTGGCCTGCGTCTCTATATTTTTCTTGTACTATACTGTTCTTATTTTATCGTTGTGCACGTAACTTGAAATCATGTATTGTGATAAGTCCAGCAATATTCTTTTTGAGCAGGATTGCTTTGGCTTTCCAGGATCCTTTTTTGTTTTTGGTTTTGGTTTTTTTTGTTTGTTTGTTTTTGTTTTGTTTTTGAGACAGGGTTTCTCTGTAGCTTTGGAACCTGTCCTCAGGAACTAGCTCTTGTAGACCAGGCTGATCTCGAACTCAGAAAGATTGCCTGCCTCTGCCGAGTACGGGGATTAAAGGCTTGCGCCACCACCGCCCGGCTTTCCAGGATCTTTTATGATTTTATATACACTTAAAGACAGCCCCCTCCATATCTGTGAAGAGAGTCACTAGCTGTTTTATCCGGACTGCATTGACTCTCTAAATTGCTTTTGGTAGGATGGTCGTTTTCTCAATACTGATTCTTTTGAGCCAAGGACAGGCAGTCTGTCCATTGGGAAACCAAATCAGAAACCACAGTGTTAAGTATATTACCTTTCAACAGTAAGTTTCTGTTTCTTGTTTTGTTTATTTTCAAGACAAGGTTTCTTTGTAGGGCTGGAACTCAGAGATCTAAGAGATTAAAGTCATGAGCCCACTACATCTGTTTTATTGTTGTTGCTCTTTTATTTTGTCTACATTCTTTGTTTCTGGTCTTGTGTTTTCTGAGACAGGGTTTCCTCTGTGTAGCCCAGCTCTATTGAATTAAGCTGCCTCAAATTCAGACCCACCTACCTCTGCGCCTGCTGGGAGCATCCAACCACACCCCACCTTGCATGGTTCAGAGGGTTTAACATTCTGTGCTGTTTCATGTAGCTAGTTCTAGTAAGATTGTCTTGGGGAGGTAGACCTGTGTATGGCATTGGACTTCTCGATAACCAAATATACCAAGAACCCGTATCAAAGGTCCTGTGGGAAACGCAAGAGAAAGAATTTTCCAAAGTACAATAAGCCAAGAGAAAATCTCAGGATAAAGCTCAATACGAGTAGTGGGAAATAATATAAGTGAGGCATAAGCATTAAGACAGATAAAACTATAAGAAGTGATGTAAAAGGTATAAAAACGAGAGAATGGCAGCAACGACAAACCAGAATTTAAAAAACAACCTTATAAGAAACCTCCTTACATTATAAAAGGACATAACGGCTGACTGGAGAAGTGAAGGGTAAGTAGGTAAAAGGAAAAAAACAATCTTTCTGTAGAACCAGAGCAGAGATCCCCGAAGGGTGCACCGTTCCTGGAGGTACTGCAATACCAGGTCGATGCGTGGAGTGGACGGAGCAAGCTCCTATTCCAACTCCTAGTTCCAAAAATCCATTTAATATATTGTCCTCGGATAGAGGACGTATCAGATATTAAACTGATAAGAACAGATACTACACTTGATCTTAGCCAAAA